>PVKA01023872.1:0-35012 GCA_004027165.1 Ctenomys sociabilis
TTTTTTTTTTTTTTTTTTTTTTTTTTTTTTTTTTTTGTCTTTTTGAGACAGGGTCTCACTGTGCAGTTCAGGCTGGCCTTAAGCTCACTTTGTAGCTCAGGCTGGTCTCGAACTCACAACAATCCTCCTGCCTCAGCCTCCCTAGTGCTGGGATTACAGGCCTGCGCCACCACGCCCGGCTAGGGACCCCTTTTCTAACTACAACATTGTAAGAGATCTTCATCTGAAAGTAAACAGTTGAAGGGGGTCTGGAGTTAGAGCTTAAATTTAAGACTCTGAGATCAGAAAGTCCTGAGTCCGGGTCCCAGCTCCAGGGCTCACGAGTGGGCAGATCCTTCTCCTCTGCTATCTGACACCTATTTTTCTGGTATATAAAATGGGAATGACGATTGCCTACCTTTGGGGCTATTATGAAGGTGAGATAAAATGATGATTGTAAAGCTCACCTCAGAGACGTAGGACCAAGCAGGGCACACACAAGCTGAGCTGTGTCTGTTGGAAAGTCTCACTGAGGCCAGGCCCCCAATGGAGAGCACCAGCTTCCTCATGGTCATCCAGGCCAAAAGCTTGGATTCCTCCTTCCCGTTCCCTGTCCCACTTCCTGCTCCCAAAAGGTTCTTGAATCAGCCCCTTCCTCTCTGCCCAGGCTACCACTGATCAGGAGCTTTATTTCCCAGGGCTCTGCAACAGCTCCTTCCTGTCAGGGTGGTGTCCCTACCTATTTCTCCCCTTTCTCACTGCACGAGCCACTGCTACAATTACCAAAGGCTTCCTTTCTGAATCAGAAACCTGGGGTCCTTGGGGTGGGTGTTTGTGGAAGCCCATTTTTGTAAGGGAACGGCTTGGCTGTCACTGGCCTCCTCTCTGGTTATAAATAACAAGCTCTATTCTTAGCCAGCAGTTAACCCCCCACCAACCTCCCAAAGCCTCACCAGGGGCTTTGGCTGTTCTTACTGGAGACAGGCCACTACTTGGCCTTTGGCAGGACCCATTCCTTTGATATGTGATCAGAAAATTCAATTATAAAACCAATTGCTGATTTCCTGAGCTTGACGAGAAAGACATGAAAGTTTGATTAAGTATGAATTCCCCTTTGGCGAATTGCCAACAAAGGCCAAATAGGCTTGTGGGAGATTTTTGTTGTTTATTCCGTTTTTGTTCTGTGGTAGCACTCTTAGGCTGGGAGAGGCACAGTAGTTTTTTGTAGTGGGGTTTTTGTAACCAACCCCCTTACTTGCTGAATGGCTGTTCCCCTGTTGTGATGCATGAGATGTAAATTCCCTAAAGACCCGTTGCCAAGGTGACAGGCTCCGAATTGAGCTCAGCTAAACAAAGTCGTTCAGATTTGAAGGGAAAAGCATTTGTTTTCCATACAGAGCAGCCCTCCACAAGGCTGCATTCAAGGATGCCTGTGTGCTGCATTTAAGGACGCCTACATGAACGGATACAGAAGTGCTCAGGTCTCGCTGGAGCATCTGCAGCAGTGTAGCATGCAATGGCTCCCCCTCCCACCCCCTCCACACTGATGCTGAGGCCATGGGACAAGGTTTCATGGGGCGCCTCTGCCCAGAATCTTCCTACAGGGCCGGCCTTCAGCCAGTGACAACCTACTCAGCCCCAACAGCACAGCTCAGGGCAGGTGGAGACTAGAATGCCGACTTCTGTCTCCTGCCAAAGCATCTTGGTACTTCAGATACCTCTAAGAGATGGAGCAGGCCTTTGGAGGGAGCAGGCTGAGGCCCCATGCCCAAGTCTGAGCTGGTTTTGAGGACCCAGTTCCTGCTCTAGGAATGAAATGAGAAGATCTCAGATTTCTTCCTCTAAGGTACAAACTGCTTTACAGTGGTGATCAGTCCCCACTCCCCTGCCTAAAATCTTCAATTGGAGATAGAACCCTTTGCCTTCCAAAACCTTTTGAGTTCCTAGCTTCCAAGCTGAAATACCTGGAAGCATACCTGGAAGGAGATGCATCTGCCCATGGTAATTAAGCTAACTAAGGAAACAGCCCCTGGAAGTACCACTCAGATCCCATATGTCCATGGTGGAGTTGGGCAGATTCTACCTGCCTTAAGTTCATTTAAAACTGATCCCAAACATAACCTCTTACATCAGCAAGCATGTTCATCTCTGCCTTGACCCAAGGTACTTACAAAGAAGTCCTGACTCAGAGAGGTCGTGACTTGTCCAGCCTTAAGTAGTTGATAAGTGCAGATTCTGGACTTAGCTGTGAGATTTCTGAGTCCAAATTCAAGCCTTTTTACTCTGCAGATAACAGCTTGCAGATGCATTAGCACTTTGGGCATGGCGCACCTGCTTAGTTTGGTTGGCTTGTTTATATGTTTTTTTTCACAAGGTGAGAATTTTTTGTAAGGCTTGAATTTGGGGTGAGTTTTTTTTCCTATTATTTTCTAAATCAAACTGTACAGCTCTCTGGTACAGTTGTAATTAGGAAATGCTGTGCTACAGAGAGGTAGAATTGAAAAATAACCAGGCAGCACTAGATGGAATGCTTTTTCTCCTGCTCTGGAGTTCCAGTTTTGCCACCCTAGGGGAGAGGTAGCTGTAAAAGGAGGGAAACTTGTGGCTACATCAGCCCAGGAAGGATGTATTCCCTGCTTTCTGTAGAATTAAACAAAAACACAGTTGTCTTTGCTCAACTCTCTAGGTAGACATGAGACAAGATGGAAATAGAGAGGAGAAGGTGTAGGAAGAGCCCTGATGGGGTCCAGGCTTTGGTAGGAAGGGCACTAGAGAGCCAGATGAGGAAGTATCTGCAAAGCTTCCCTCGTCACATCCCTTGAGCAAAGACAAGTGCTCCCATCGAGCCGAGCACATGTGTGCCAAGTTCTGTGCCAGATGCTCTTTCTGGTATTAGCCCACCAGGCCTCATTTTAGTAGTGATATGTTTATTTTATTTTTGTTGTAACAAACTCAGGACCTTGTTCTTGCTAGGCAGGCACTTATGCTGCTGAGTTAATCCTGGACCCAATATGTTTATTTTAATATGTGTCCAGAAAATAAATATGTAGTCTATCTATCTAATAAATTAAAGCCAAAGGTTAGCAAATTTAACGTTTTAGAAAGTGAGTTAAGTAAGTGAAACATGTTACAAACGTAAGGGCATGGGTGCCACACAGACTGGGCAGAAGTCATGCAAACAGGACACAAAGAAGTGCAGCCTGGGAAATCTTGCTCTGTCCATAGGAGCTAAAAAATATATTTATTCTTTTACAGATGAGGAACCAAGGCTTAAGGAGGTTGAGTGACTTGCCCAACAGTAGATAGGCACCTGCCTTTGAGGGCAAAGCCTGGGACTTGCATCTCCTGTGAATGCCCCAGCCCTGGCACCAGGTTAGCTAGCTTTCTCTTCCCTGGGGCTGTCTGCTGCAGAGAGAAAACCTCTCTGTGTTGCTCCTTACCAGACTGCTTAAGACAGCAAATGCCCTTCAGGAGAGGTGGAGCCTAGGGTCTGTTCCCTCTGATCTGCTGTGCGGAATATTCTCTCCCATTGAGGCCTTTTCGGAAGAGCTTGGTGTGATGCTGTGTGTGACTGGCAGAGCTGTGACTGCCAAGGATTTTCTGTGCCCCCAGCCTCATGAGGCCTTGAGGGTCTCTACTGCTCCTTGTATTTTCTTTTCTGTCTCTCTGGTACTCCCTTTCTTCTTTTCTTATCACTGAATCACTTTATCCAATAAGCCGTTGACTCAATGTATCAACTAACTCGAAATGATTTCTGAAGAAAGCCTCCTCTTCTGCATTAGAAATGCATGTACACTTATGTGGGTCCGAGATTTCAGAACATTATTAAATTTGCATGAGAAACTAGCAGAGAAGCTACTTCCACACAGAACAGGGGATGGGGAAACGGCACCTTCAGCAAGATGGAAATCGTTACACAAGCAACTCTGCTGGGCTTATTACTCCACTGGGAGAAGCCAACAGAGTCTACCTGGGGGTGCAGAGAGCAGTACTGACAGAGTCTTCAAGCAGATTTTGGAGCTTAGGAACCATTCAAATGTCTGTGTTAGATAACTGACTAGAGTGGTCCTGTGGCTGGGACTCAGGGGCTGCAAACACCGAAACAAAAGGCAGATATGTGTGCACATGTACCCAGGAGCTATGTGAATAGACCCTCTTTGAGTTTTTGTATGTGTGACTGTGTGTCTTTTCCAGTTGTTCTCATACCCTGAAGGGGGTTCCTATAATCCAGAAAAAGTTAAAGACCTTCTATGTCCAAGGCAACCTGCTAGTTGAGCTGTTAGAGGAGTAATTCTTGTGACATTTACAGTTTAGAGAAGAGAAGCAAAGGAACCAGATAAGTGCCTAGTATTAGTCATGTGAACATAAGACTTAATGGAACAGGTAGTTACTGCAAGGAAAGGCGGCCTCTACCTAGCTCCTAGCCATGGCTCGCCTTTGGCCGATTGTGTGACATGGTAGCAGGTGACACCCACCGACTGCTCATGATGCCCTATGCACTTTCCCTCACAGCTTATGTTCATTCCTTTAATCCTCATAATACCCTGACAATACCTGAAATCTAAAGTTATTCATTTCCAACCACCTCCCTGAGTAAAATGCTTGCTTCTTGAGACTTCATGTGTCTCATCTGAAAAAGGGGCTGATTCTGTCCCTTTTAAAAGCAAAAGCAAATAATATTTTAGCAGAGTGTAGTGACTACTCAGAAGGCTGAAACAAAGAGGTTGAAAACAGCCTGAACAACAAAGCAAGGCCTTGTCACACACACACACACACACACACACACACACACACACACACGCGTAATATTTTTAAAATAAAAGCTTTTATCTGAACAGATCTGAAAATCAGACCCTGAAAATCAGATGGCCCGAGAGCTGTGCTGGCTCATGGGCATAGCTGAGTTTTCATGGGACTACACTCCTAGCCCCTTCAGGGCTGCTCCATTAACTACCGATGCAAAGAATTTTACTTAAACTTCCCTTTACAAACTAAAGAACTACATTCATCTCTCACTAGTGAGCCACAATTTTAATTCAAGAAGCCGTACACTCGCTGCTGCAGGTCCCCTGCCACAGCAGTTCTCAGCTCCCACTGACACCTGAGCAGCAACAAGCTCATCTCTCCCAGCCCAGTTTAGAGCCTCAGCCCCTTCGCTCCCCAGCGCTCTGATGTCGGCCTGCAGTGCAGATGCAGCTGACAATGGATGCTAGTGAGCAAGGAAAATAACAGAGAGCCTCACACCCAAGAAGGCAGAGGTAGGGTTGGGGGTTTCAACGCCCTCCTTCCTTCCCACTGAATCATTCTGGCTCACATTTGCTTTTTTTTCCCCTAATATATTTGGTACAGGGTCTACAGGGTCTCACTATAAAGACTGGACTCGTGATGATCCTCCTGTTTTCAGCCTCCCAAGCGCTGGGATTACAGGTGCGTGCAACCACGCCCAGTCTCAATCACTGGCTTATTGCACCCCGGAGGTGGGGCCAGCATAGCACCCCATCACATTTGCTTTTGAGAACCAGGCCTCCCCAAGGTGTGTAGGAAAACCAGAATCACAGCCAGACAGACATAGACTCAAACCTCTAACTTCTGGGTCTATGCCCTTTGACATATACCATGCACCATACTTCCCCTCTACCCTGTCACTTGTTGTCAGCGCCCACAAGTGAAGAGCTAAGGCTGTTCAGGAGGTAGGGCTTTCTCTGTGGCCTCTCTAAGCACTTACCACAGAACATTTTTTTATTATTACTAGGTATATATGTGAAGGAAGGTTGAGTTTTTTAAGGTTTTTCATTGTGCTTTCTTGTTTTGTTTTGGTAAGTTATTTTTAACTGTCTTATACTTGCTTTATTGTGCTTTTTCCCAAGTGAAGCACAGCTAAACCATGCTGCTTGGCTGAGAGGTTCATTCATAGAGTTCTAAATGTGTGTGATTAGTAAACTGTAGTAGCCATTGTATTGAATTCTTACTATGAGTCACTTAGTACTCTGAGCACTTGATACTAATTCATTCAAAACTCACAGGCATCCCAGGTGGTCCCTGCTTATACAGCCTCATTTTACAGAAGACGCTGTAAGTCAGATGCTAATAGAACTGATTTTCAAGCCAAATTACTGCTCCAGGGTTGCTGGGTTTGGGGCAAGATTATTTGTCTGTATTTTTTTTTGTTTTGTGGTACTAGTTTTGAATTCAGGCTTTGTGCAACTAGGCAAACGTCCTACCAGGACAGTGTTACTCCCTTGGCATGGAGGTGTGGACAGGAAGTCTTGGGACCCGTGTGTCGTGAGTTCTGCCAGCAGACTGTCATCTGGCAGCTGCAGTGTGTCACCTCATACTGCCATGATCAGTCTTTTCTAACCTGCTGCTGAGATACTCCCTGCCCCCAATACTCCCTCCTCAGCTGTGGTGTCCCATTCTCAAGGACTATAGTACAACACAGGTAGACTGAGGTCCCTAGTTCCTGACAATTTGGTAGTTGAATCCACTGGCCTCCTGCTGAGGAAATCCTACCTGCCCGTTTACTCCCAGCCCATTTCCTGTTCACTCTGAGCTACTACCTCCTTGCTAGGAGCCATCAGCCAAACTTCCAGTGCCCTTGGATCCTCATTTCTAAGGTTCTCCTAGCCTCCATGTCTCTTCCAGTGAATGCAGCAGCCCCTTGGTGCCCTCTAGGCCAGTAATGGCAAACCTTTTAGAGCGCTCAAGGATACAGACAGCCCGCTGTGGCATGCATGCCATAGGCTCACCACCACTACTCCAGGCTACTCTGCAGTCTCCCCAGTCTCACTCTGGCTGCACACAGTAGTCAAGGTGAGCTTTTAAGCCAGAATATCATTTTTCTTTCCTTTTTTAAAACCTTCAACAATTTCCCATCACATTTGGAATAAAAGCCACATGCCTTTCCATTGACAGCAAAGCATTAACTGTTTGGGGTTATAGTTGGGTGATGCTCAGAATGTGCCTTGGGCCCTGGCAATCCCCCATCCTGCCAACTGTGAGGTCTCATTGCCCATGTTACTGATACACTCACTGTGTATACTGACTCCTTATCCAGCCTTATATTTATGGCTTGCCCTGACATTTCCCTTTTCTTACATGTTCCAAATTATTAAAAACAGCTGCTTTATATTAATTGAATGATTCATGAAAAAATACTTTTTTCTTATCTATAAATAATTCCACCTAAATTTTTCTGGAAAGATAAAATGCTGTGACAGGAACCAAGTACACACCCAACGCAAACCATCTTTCTCCTTGCCTCAGACTCTGGAACCTCTTGGTCCTCAGAAGCAGAACAGCAGGACCAGTAGGGAGTGGCCACAGGTGACCTTAATAGATTTCACCTATCAGTTCTGCCTATTTTTTGGCAGTTCCCATGGTTTCACCACTGCCCTTATTGTCCCCAGCTCTGTGCCATGCCCATAGCCCATGAAGTGTATCCGAGGAGAAGCAGTCTTACTTTCAAGGCTGACACGTAGAAACCCACTCAGTAACAAGTTAGTATCATTCTGAGGCCAGTATGGAATTCAGAGGACAGACAAGGGCGGAGGTCAATGGGAAGTGTTCCCAGAGCAGAGTGCTACATCAGTGTGCCCTGGCCTGCAAAGCTGGTCTCAGGTGTGCCCATGAATCACCTCACTGTGTTTACTGCCAGGCCCTCTACATGTGCCATCTTTTTCTATGTGACAGACACTAATAGAAAAGATTGGAAAGTACCATCCTAAAGGGAACAGGGTTTAAGTTGGTGTCTCAGCTAGGGAGGCCTTGGGAAGACATCACCCTGTAGAGCCAAACCACCTCCCAACCATCAGACGTTGGAAGTATTTGCACTCAGAGATGACCTAGGATGATGCCATTCAAAGAGCAGCACAGATATGGTTGATATGATCCCACTGACCACCACCTCTGGTCTCTGGCAATCATTATCAGTCATAGCACTGGTCTTCATACAGAAAGAGCCCACACAACCACTCCTACGTGGCTGGAGTAGGTCCCCGAGATGAAACAAGTTTTCCATCTCTATCTTTGCAGTACAGTGCTCTCATGTATAGAGCCTGGCACTTTCTGTGTGACCAGCTTATTGAAAGATCCTTGATACAACAGGGAGCCTGGCATAGAAGCTCAGGGTCCAGGGGAGAGGCCCCTGTAAACATAAACCACAGAAGATGGTACAAGCCATACTCAGTGCCTTGGTCCCCAGGAGAAGGCAGCAAAGCAGAGGTCCTCAATCTAGATCTCACAGAGCCCCTTATCTTTGTTTTCCTCAGTTCTCATTAGCTTTGCCCGTGACGTGAGGGGCACCCTGACTTTCCATTACTGCTTGTTGAAATCCCTGTGCCAAATCCAGTCTGTTCACTGTCTGATCAAAACCTAGAGCCATCCTAGGCAGGTAAATCCCTGATCCTTCTCCACATTGATAATATTGAAATTTTGTTTACCATTCTTTCAGTGAGTCTAGGAAGACACAGTCCATTAATGGAAATTGTTTTCTTACTGCTCAAAATAAGGGCTATGTTCCATGCACTGAACTTAAATTTTTGGAGCTGGCTCATGTCCATCATCTGTAACAAGACTGGTTCCTCACAGTCCCTGAGGGGAGAAAGGGCCCATGTGTACATAATCACACAACTAAGCTCAAAAATTATCTTATTTTTTTCTAATGTAGGCAAACATCTCCTACTTTTCTGTTTGCATACTTCCTTTAGTGTTCATTAATAAATTCCAAACAGACAGCTTCTTAGGAGATATATTAGAGGGCTTGAGATTTAGGTAACAAAACAAATGCTTTTATATCTCCAGTCAATCCTCTTCCATACATGGCTCAGCTTCACAGTTTCATTGACCACCCATCTTGGGGCTGTCTAACAGCTGGCAACCTGGCCTGTTCCCACATAGCACATTGCACCCATGGGACTATGTCAGTATCCAGATGACAAGTAGCTACCACCTGTGCTGGAACACAGCCATCATACTTTCCTCTAGAAAAGCACCAGGACAGGTAGAGTTAACTAACATTATATTCTACACCACCTATGACAGCTCCTCTCCTAGGTGGTCTACCCATAATCTGGGTCTCCTGATGCTTCTGTTTCAGTGAGCGGACTTTGAGAACAATCTGTGGGCAGTCCCTCCTCTGCTTCCTAACTCTACCTTCAGCTCACTCTAATGCTACCTAGACTTCTAAGGACAAGTTGATGGCATATAATATCCATATTAGCTCTTGGCCTAGAATTCATTCATTCAAAAAGAAGCACCTTACAACTGAACAAAACTCAATAAAGTAGATGTGGGTGCTGTCTTCACAAGACTCACAGTCCCTTGTAAGAACAGAAATAGTCAAGAAGGAAATAAACCTGCCTAATTACACATTGTGATAATGCTGTTGCAAAGATAAGCATATTCATGTGAAAATAGCAAAATACCTGCTTTAAGTTGGGGAATCAAGAAAAGCCTTCTCTTGGGCTTGTATTTAGAGTGGGTCAGGAAAAATATGGAGTCAGTCTTGCAGATTGGTGGTCTAAGAGTAGCCACTGACAAGGCAGTGAGTTCATCTTGAAAGCTGCATTAGGAAAGGAGGTTTCCAGTTGAGTGCAAAACCTAGAAAAAGAATGGGATGATGAGAAGGAAGGGCAAAGCAGGCTCTAAGCCCTGCAGAGGTCAAAATGATGGAGATAGCCCACTCACAAGCACAGGAAGAACTCTTGAGCTTTAGAGTAGTTTCCTAGGGCTGCTTCAACAAAATGTCCTTCTGGGTGGCTTGACCAACAGAAATCTATTTTCTTATGATTTGGAAGACTGAACGTCTAATTACAAAGGTGGCAGCAGGATTGGTTTTGTCTGAGGACTCTTTTATTGTAGATAGCCATCTTCTAGAACTTAACATGGTCTTCTGTGTGGATCTCTTCTTCTAAAGATATTATATTGGACTAAAGTCTACCCTGATAACCTCATTTTAAATTAATCACCTTTTTGAAGTTCATGTCTCCAAATAGAGTCATACTCTGTGATACACAGACTATATATTGGAGGAATACAATTCAGCCAATAACAAGGACCTTTCTTGACAACCACTTTGAAGACCAAGGAATAGTTAACAAAGAACAAGAGTGCCAATGCAGCTAGTAAGGCAAGTGGGCTGGTGAGGGAGCAGGAGAGCAGTCTTCCCTGGCTCCTTCGGCCTTACCTCCCAGCCCTCAGCACAGCCTCTCACACAGAAGAGGCTCGGAAAGTATTGGACAGAGTTCAATGGAGAGGACCTTACAACCATCCTTCCCAATCCCTCAGATCAGTGTTTCTCCAACCTCCAGAGCCAGCTGCAACAGCTGACCCAAGATGGGCCTGCAGTCACTCCTGCACCTTACACTAAACGTAAAAATAATTATAAGGAGAGCAGTGTCCTAGAGAAATTACCTTAAAATTCAGAAAACATGAAGCAAGGCTTTTTCTAATTAAGATGACATTTTAAAGGGGGGAGGAGGCCTGGGTGGCATTTTAAATTGCAAGCTGAATGTGCAACCTCTCTAATTTTGGTTCTGAGCAAAGTTTCCAATTGCAACAGAAAATAGGACTTCAAAGACACCACCTACAGCTGGCCAGGCTAAGGGAGTGAAAAGAGCAGCATGGGTCCCCAGGCACAATGTGGCCTGTAAGCTCAGCAAAGGCTGGGCAAAGGCTTGGGGCCACAGGGGGCCACAGCTCTCAGAGCCAGCTGGTACTTGCTGGGCCTTTTAGAGGATCAGTGGAGCCACTCCTGGTAGGGGAGTTAATTGAGGCCTGGACTTGTCCTTGGAAAGGGAGGGAGGGAAGGAAGGAGCAGACATTTGTCTGTGCTGGGCCACTCACTGGGTGGAGCTGGCCTAGGGTGGTCCCAGGCATGTCCTCACCCCTTGGCTTTGTAGGAACAGACCTGGTTCTTGGGTATGTGTCCAGCACCCAAATGGGAAGGGAGCCACTCCCTGTGAGAGATTGTTTCCTGCCAGCCTCCAAGACTGTCTAGGTAGAGAAGGCTGCACCCTCCTCCGTGACCCCTTTCCAGTTTACTGTGGAAGGTAGATGGCCACATGGCCCAGGGAAATGCTCTCCTGCTACCTGGTCCAGGAGCCCCAAGGTGATGTAACCATCCATGGTGGCTCGTGTAGCACACCTTGGCTTTGCCCACTGCAGCATATTACACACAGACATCCAGTGCAGCAGACTCTCTGATGTTACTGTTACTGATCCTCAGAGTGCTAAGGCTGATCTTTGGATTGATTCCAAGAAATACTGAACAGCATCCCCAACCCCTATTCCTTTTCTTTTTAATTTTGAGATAGTGTTTTGCTAAATTGCTGGGGCTGTCTTCAAATTTAAAACCTTTCTGCCTTAAATGAAGTTCATGATTTTTTTAAAGTGAGAATTAATTAAATACCATTCTAAAAAAATTAAGTCCACCTAAGAAGTAGTATGCTGATAACAGCAGAAAGTGAAAGGCATGAAAGAATGTATCATGCGAAGCCATGAGAGAGGGAAGTCTTACCTGGGGATACATGAGTCCAAAATCAGCTAGGGCTCACTCCCATGCCACCTGCACAAAGGAGGAACAGAGAAGAGATCTGACCCTTTGAGAAGGTGGTCTGTGAAAACAAGAGGGGGTCTGAGGGCTGAGCTTCTGGGAATAGTGCCACCTAAATGTGAGGTAGACCAAGGAGGCTCACCATGACCAAGGTAAAGTAGAAGAGAACATGCTACTGAGAGCAGGGAGCAGCATCCAGGAATAAAAGAGACACAGCTCAGGAGGGAGGCAGCCTCAGAAGAGGTCAGATGGAGAGGCCCGAGACTTCTCACCCCAAATTTTGAGCAGGGAACAAGCTGTTACCACCCCACACACACACCTTGCCAGGGAAAGCATGGCTGCTGCTTCCCTTCCCATGATGATGTCATATACTCACTGAAGGTCAGACCCACCAATCAGATCATTCTGTCTTGAAACCAAGACCAAGGAAGCAAAGAAGGCAATGAGGACAGACACCTGCCTCACCTCAGGCTCTTTGGCTTCAACAACCTGCGGCCAGCAGCCCTCCTGACCCCTGTGTTGCCCATGTGAGCATGCTCCCAGTAAGTTGGGGTTGTTGTCAGGCTTACAGAACTAAATGGAGACCCTAGTGCTGGGGGAAGGGTCAGTTCAGGAAGAGGAGGCACACGAAGTAGCCTGTTCCTGTGCCACCACCAAGAGCCTGACTTTGCCCCTTGCACCTACATGTGTTCCGTGAGTACTAGGGACACGTTGGCCAGATTCATGGCTTGTGCTAGGTACTGGAGCTCCCTAAGCTGGGGCAAGTAGCTGATTTCAGTATGATAGATGAACATGGTGGCTTTTATCTCAGTGGTTATTAATTCATTTTAACAGATATTTAAAAAAATTAAAATGCATATCAAACATTATTTTAGGGCTGGGGCTGTAGCTCAGTGGTATAGCACTTTCCTAGCCTGGATTCAACTCCTTCATGACACAGAAAGAAAGAAAAAATCCTTTAAGGTTATTGTTGATTTACTAAATTTTCTTTCACTTCACATGGATTTACAGAGAAAAACATTTAATGAAACATATTAAATAAACTGTGGTAGCTCAGATGATACTCAACAAGGCCAGCAGTTAGCCATCATTTGTCAAGTGCTATGTGCCATCCAGTGTTCTGTGGATGCAGTGAGCATTAACTTTCCCATTGCTGGAACACAATACCAATACCTACAACTTGAAGGAGAGGTTTAATTTGGTTTCAGAGTATTTATTCTGTGATCAGTTTGTGTTAAAGCAGGAACATCATGGCAGAAGGACAAGGCAGAGCACAGGGGCTGGGTCCATAGTGGCTGGGAAGCAGAGCATAGGAAATAGCACCAGGGAATGTAGGGTGAGAGCCCAATACAAACCTATCCTCTCCCCCCCCCCCCCGGTGACATACTGAGAAGTCAGCCTCTTCCCAGGCCCTGAGCAGTCTCAAGCCTATCATGTTGACAGAGTCAAGGTTAACCATTACCTAGCAGTAGGTGCCTGAGCCGCTGAAGTCAAAGATGCCTTTTTCCTTTGTGTGGGAGAGGCAGGCAGATGGTAATGTCACAGGTTCTTTGATATGCACAAAAAAAAAAAAAATTGTCTCTGCCCTTCACTAGTTTGCAGTCTTACTGAGAGGGCTCTGTATTCCTCACTGAAGCAATAAAAGGACAGTGCCCAGTAGTCTGTAAACTAGGACTCAACAGAGGGCAGATATCACATAGGGGATAGAAACATGGCAGGAAGACACTAGCAAGATGTTTAAAGAGGTACCACTAGCTGCTATAACAAATACCCCCCCCCAAGTATCTAATGATTCAAATGCAATAGAAGGTTATTTCCTGCTCATCTAACAGTCCAGGCCAGTGTGTGGGTTCCTCTGCACAGTGACTCATGGATCAGGTCCTTCTCCTCATGGTGCAACCAGTCCCTGGGACTTTGTCATTGTCCATCTTCAGGGACACATTTAAATCTTAAGAACCTTGTCCAAGAAGTGGTACACTTCATATTCCATTCATTTCACCTTACATGGCAGGAGCCTGCAGAAGAGTACCTAATCCAGGAGCCAGGTGAGGGCTGAAATCCTCCTTGCAACTTGGAAGAAGAGCACTGTTTTTCTAATCCCAATAAAAGTGCGGTATGGGCTGACTTCTGCTCTATTTGGACAGGGAAGATGGGAAAGAAGGGTAAGAGAGAGGGGGGTGGGATAAAGGAAAACAAGAAGTTCCCTACAGAGGAGTGGAACCTGAGTCCAGATGGCATCTGCTGGCCTGCCCAGGGCCTTCCAGTTTCAGTGAGTATCAGCCTAAGCCAAGATACTCCACTCCCAAACCAAGAGGGAAGCCACACTGCTGGCCCTCTGCTCAGTGAGTTTCTCCAGCAGAGGGCAGAGGGACCTCTCAGGCCCTGCTTACCACTGTTGCCCACCAGGTCTGATTCCATGCCCATCAATCGCCCAGTGCCCAACAGGGATGATGAGAACAATGGGGGCAGAGCAAGGAAGGAAGGTACCCTGAGCCCAGGCCTGGGAGAAAGTTGTCAGGCTGGTAGGCCATCCACCTGCCCCTGAGCTAGATTCAGCTCTGCAGGGTGTAGCCTCTGCCTCCTCAGTCCCTACCCACACATGGCAGACAGCCCCCACAAAGGCTTTCTCAGTCCCCCAGCTTTCCCTTCCCCCATGCTCCTCTTTCATGGCCAGGCACTGAGAGCCAGACTTCCAGCCTTGTCTCCCCAGTGCCTTCTGCCTCTTGCTGTACCCATGGGACCTCTTTGCCTGGCCCAGCTGATGCACAGCCATGGGTGCCGCTCTACCTTGTTTGTGTTTTGGTGGATAGGAGTATTTGTCTGCCTTGTTTTTCATACCTGTCACCATCCCACCTGCCTCAGGTAAACACTGCCAGAAGGAACAGGCTAATGCTGGACTCCCACAGTGGGCATCAGCCAAGTCCTCTGGGAGGTCTGTTCCCTTAGGGCCAGGGATGAGGAGAGCAGGTGTTGGCAGCAAAAATCCTCCCCAGGGCCACCCTTTACACAAGGAAACAGGGCTGGTAGGTGAGGTCCAGCTCTGCCCCCTGACCTCCTAGGTGGACAGGACCTGACCTCCTCTACCAGAAGAGCTGGTGTTTTGGTAATTCACAGAGCTGCACAGTGACTGCTGGGATCCAGAGTGGATCCAGAGCTGGGGTGCAGGGATAGACAACCACCTACTGGCTGACTGAGGCTGGGCAAGACTTGTAGCCCATCTGTGCTTTGGTTTCTGTGTTTATAAAATGGGGGGGGAGAGGGAAGGAGGGATGATGATAGCTGTGAACATTAAAGAAATAAAGCCCATAGTAAGTGTTCACTGTAGCTGCTGTTATTTCATAGGGCTCCTTGTTGACCACTGGGTCCGAGTTCTCATTCTTAGTTTTCTGACTGAGAGGAAAATGGGGTGGGGAGGGGTATTTGTTATAAGCTATATACAATAGCGTATAGCCCCACTTCTTAGCCTATGCAGATCAGGGTCTGCTATGAATCATTCAACCTCATTAGGTTGGAGTCTCACCTTCCATAGCTGCCTGGGGGACCTTGTGACACTGTCTGCCAGAGCCTTTCTCTGGGATGCCATCACTCTGTGAAATGAGAGAATATCTCACAGCATTTAATAGCACAGGTTTACCAAGTCAGAAATTCGTCTTTCAGCCCATGAGTGCCTGCAGAAGTCTCTGCCTTGTGCCAGTACATCCTTGACACCTCAGGACTCCACGCGTTGGCAGAAAGAGAAGGCCCTCAGGCTGAGAACCAGCAGTAGGCCGTAGGGTCCTGCTGGAATTTAAAGATAGCAGTCTGCCTTCATTGTAGTTATTCTTATGAATATCTTCGGTTTTAAATACCTTACATATATTTTTCATTATCCATAGTGGTATGATGCTCATAAAGTACTAAAATGTGTCTAAGAAAAAATAATAAGTATTAGTCATCAGCTGATGCAGGACTTCAGCAGAAATTATAAAGTAGTTAGGGAGTTATGTTTGGGAAATAATGGTCTCTGTGTCAATTTTATTTATATATGTATATATATATATCATGTAAATATAAAATTTTATTATACATATAATATATACAATTACATTACAATTAAAACCAAGGAAAATCCAAAGTATTACTTCACTTAAAATAAGTATAAAGTTGAAGCAGCGTAATCACCAGAAGTTTGACCCAGCCTGAACTATACAGCAAGACCCTGTCTCAAAAAATACAGCAAAACAAAATTCTATAATAATTGCCAAGCACAATGATACAAAGCTATAATCACAGCAGTATAGGGGAGTTGAAGATAAAAGTGTCACTTGAGCCTGGGAGTTTGGGACCAGCCTGGACAACATTGAGAGATCTGGTCTTATAAAGATGGGTGGCATGTAGATCAGAGTGCTTACTTACCATGAGTGAGGAGCTAGGTTTCATCCTCCAGCATGACACACATTCAAACACTCACATGCACACACACACCAAAACACTCTGCATTAAACCCATTAGTCATTCATGTAAATAATACTTTTATAAAATTTATTGTAATTTCCAAAACTTTCTGCATTTGAGCTGTTGTAATGTGTTTTGGTTGTAAAATACTTGGCCCTGTACCAATACATAGTTGAAAAAGGAAGGAACATTTTATAAGTCTTTTCAAGAAATTATTCTTTAATATTAACCAAAACTAAATATGTGGTAATTTCTTTTTTTGTGGTAATTTCTTAAAAGATAGTTGCAATGCAGACTCTGACAACTGTCCCAGTGACCCTTTCCTGCTCTGTGACATGTTCTGCCTTGGGCTTTGAATAAATCTCTTCCCCACATGTGACACTGTAACCCCAGTCTTGTCATTTGGAAAATAGTGGTTCACCTGAGTTTTACTGATCTTTCAAATATTAACATATTTCTGCAAATAATATAAACTCATATCTGTTAATACCAACACAGACTTTATCAGAAAAGTTTTTAGGCATTGGGACATCATCAGCCTATGACAGGAAATGCAAGTTGTCCACAATTCTAGCATTTTACTTCAAAGCTGGAATGTCATCATTTTGATAACAAACATGTCAGTAGTTTTTCTTGGAATGATAGGCTTACCTAGTTCATTTTTTGAGAAACTGTCTCCCAACAATCCAAATCTAAATTCCCATTCTTTGTCTACTTGAAAGTGTTCTTTAAGTAAAAGTGGGAACCACGAGGACAAGGACCAGCTCAGCAGCAGCTCAGCCTTGAGAGAGGCTTTCCTCAGAGTCATCCTCCGGGTTATGGCCCAAGTAGCTCACATGTGCTTCCCATTTCATCCTGCAGAACAGTAAGAGACACACTTAATTTCACTACCTCATTAAGGAATTTTTTTTCCTTGCTGTGAGTACACAGAAGACTATGGCAGCTAGCAGTTAGGTCCCCGGGCCTTGTTTCCTGCATTTTGTCTACTCTTGCTTTTGTGTAATCAGTGTGATTGTTATACTGCTAGAAAGCAACGTCCCCAGATGCTAATATTGTTGTAAGAACTGTTTTCATATCATGGACTCCCTAAGAAGACACACACATGCACGCACACACAGACACACTCCCTAAGAAGACACACACATGCACACAGACACACTCTTTTAGGACCACTGATCTAGCTAACCCCTTCCTTGTCCATTTGGGATACCAAGACCTAGAATCCTAAGAGCCAGTTAAAGTCTAGTCATCAGCCAGGGAGATGGCTCAGTGGAATAAGCACTTCCCTGGCAAATGTAAGGTCCTGAGTTCAATCCCCGATTCCACCAAAAAAAAAGTCATCACCAGAAGGCTAAGTCTTCTGAAGTCCTGGATGCAAAGCGACATAGTACAAACATAAGATCCGGTCACTCTAGTGAATGGAAGGGGAAATGTTGTCCTTGTGAAGGGAGGGAAACTGGAAGAGGTGTCAGGGATGATCTGGGGAGAGACACCAATGTAGCCGAGCCTTTCCTCCCTGGGCCTTACCCATCCCCACCCCCTGCCATGTGTAGAGTTCCAGCATCCATCTTTTCTCCTCTGTAATTGGGTTGCTAATCTCTCCCAGCCAAGGCAGCCCTAATTAAACTATTCACCATCACCACTTTGCATTCTAAAGATTTGAGGTTGGCCATTATCACTTTTCTTTTCATTTGACTAAGCTCCCTATGGATAATTTTATTCTGCCTTTGTCATTTCTTAGAAATTTAGTCTATCCAATTTTAGTTCTTTTCTGCTGTCTTAGAACATTGAGCTCTGGAGAAAGGAGGCTGAGTGTAAGGAAGGCATTATGAATTTGGAAAGTTCACCTTAAAGTTTGTGGCTGCAGAATGACCACTTGATGGCTCTAAAAAAGATTCCAAGATTGGGCGTGGTGGCACGCACCTGTAATCCCAGCTCTTGAGAGGCTGTGAACAGGCAGATCACTATGATTCCGATCCAGTAGTGAGACCCTGAACACCCTATAAACCTTTCCCCACCAAAAAATATAAAAAATAAATAAAAATAAAAACTAAAAAAGATTCCAGGAGGGTGCCTGGCAGGGCTGAACCCCAAGGGGATCAGGGTACCAAGAGGAGATGGCACTGCATGGGGCTATCTTGAGGGATAAAGTCTGGAACTTTGAATATTCAGCATTCCACTTGGACTTTGGAACCTGAGTAGTCAGAGGCTTTGGTGACACAAACATACCACTGCCTCCAAGGGCCCAGGGTACTAATGTTATAGACAGAAATGGCCTCCACCCCTTCCTGTCCCAGCTGCAGAACTTCCCTGGTTCCTGGTCACACCCCCTCCCAGCCCCTGACACCCAGTCTGCACAGAGGCTAGCTAGGTGGAGTACTTACTAATCAGGACTGGGACTCCCTCTACTGCAAGTGGCAGCCAAGAGACCCAAGCAGGAGGGAAGCCCTAGGAGGGAGTTGCTTGCCCAGTTCCTCACTGCTAAGTGCAGCATTTGGTTTCTCAGCCTTTGCAGGGAAGAATTTTCATCCTGGAGGAGCTGTCCTCCTCGCACCATGTCCCACTAGGCTGCCACAGGACAGCACAGCACCAGCTCACACTGGAGAGACAGCCAGAGAGCCCCTGGGCCATCTGTGTGCAGGCAGGATGGTTGTCCTGGCTCTGAGATGCCCACTGATGGGAAAGAGAATCTGGCGCCCTCTAGAGCCCAGCAAGGCCCTTGGCTTTGGTCTCCATCCATTCACCCTTTAATTACCTAACTCTTCAGAACCTCCAGGAGCATACCTGTTTTTGGACTGTGTCCTGGCTTCTGGGCTCAGCTAAGCTGTACTTGGCTATCTCCCAGACTGACCTCACATCCCAGCCCACACACCTGTTTCTCACCAGGTTCAGATCTTATTTTGTTGGCCTCCATCGGGCTTTAGGCTTAGGTAGTGCCCATTCCTGGTCTCCCACAAGGAGGTGCCCAGCATGTTAAACACAAAGGTTTCACCCTTACTTTGGGCCATGGCCAGAGAGGTGAAGCTATACCAAGTGCAGGGATTAACAGATATTATGTAGGTGTCCAGTGTGGGAGCCTCAGAGGACCCAGGCCACAGTCACCCCCATGCTTTGTGAAAAACCATAGTAGGACAGGAAAAAAGGCCTTTCTCTAAGTAAAACTGCATCTGAAAGGTCCTATAGTGCCAAGACTTAGAAGGATGTGACCCTTTAGAAGATGACGAACCTAAAATCAGGCCTTCTCCGTCTCCATTGGAGGCAGCCAGGTCTAGAGCAGGAAAACTCAGAGGGCTTCTGACAAACCCTTGAGGAATCCAGGAAGTTGGGTCTCCCTTCTGAACCTAGCTTGGAGGTCTCTAGAAAGCCTTCCATAACAACGCCCCCAGCCCCTGGCAAAGATGAGACCATGGGGTTGAGGGAGGGGAATCTCAAGGCAGTCCCTCTCCCTTGTGCCCAGAGGGTCAGCCAGAGCCTGTGCCTGGGGAGAGTCTTAGGGCTGTTCTCTGAAGGCCACTTTGAAAGTCCTTAAGGCTACCCTACCCAACATCTGCCACATGTAGGTGTATGATGGATAAATGAGCAGTTGAATGGAAGCACAAGCAGTAAATGACACAATAGCTGGGTGGTACATCATAGAGGAATGAAGAAATAACCAAGTAGTAGCTGCTGCAGGAAGCTAGAAAGGCAAGACAAGGGTAGGTGGTATGGAAGTGACACAATGAATGGGTGCACACAGTGGCTAGTGGTAGCAGATGTCAAGATGAGGGTGGTTCCATGAGTGAATTCAAGAAGCTGAAGGGTAGGGTCCCACATAGGTAGTATAGGGGCATGAGAAGGGCTGGATGAGGAGGGGCAGGAAGATTTGAAGGAAAGGTGTGGGAGGATGGTTGTCCCACTTGGGAAGAAAGACAAGGTCAGAAAGGCACTAAATTCTCAGCTTCACTATAGAGTCTTCAAGGGAACAAGAAGAATCTCTTTCCTAAAGCAAGTGGACCTCCTTGGGCTCCACAGTCCCAGAGATCCTATGAGCTGGCAGCATTCTGTAGGCACAGACCTTACTTGGACTCCTCAGCCTAAGTGAGGAAAGAGCCCCCAGCATATCTGATCCCAACCACAAAATGCATGCAGCACCCATTATTGGCAGTGCCACAGACATGGCACAGCAATCTAATGTGCCCCTGAGGTGGTGGGTAGTTAACACTTCCATAGTGAACATGGTTGGAGCACAGTGAATATGGGTGGAACCAAGGAGCACATAGTTGGAGAACATGGTGGGTAGTTAACACTTCCGCAATGAACATGGTTAGAGCACATGGTTGGAGCCCAGGGCCAGAAAAGCAGACTCCTGCCTGAGGCCTGAGGGCATGGGCCCCTCTTTCCACCACAGCCCTCACTGTCCTGAGGCCAGCTGCAGAGTAGAGGGGGTCTCTCCTGTATGAGAGAGAACATGACTGTGCAGGCCTGGGTCAGTGGGTCTACCAGTTCCCAAGAAACCAGGCTGATCCATCACTGTCCACCTGATAGCACTGCAATGCCCAAGCGGGACCTCCATAACTGGGGTCACTCTTCCCTTTCTCCTGAGGAGCCCCCTGGGAGTTTGACCATAGCCAATACCCTGGTCTCTGGCATGGTGTATCTCTCTTCCATTCTTCTTGCTCTCTAGTGGGTTCAGGGACAACTACAGCACAGGGACCATAGAAGCTTTCTTGTTAAGTGGAGAACTGCTGTGTGTGTGTGTGTGTGTGTGTGTGTGTGTGTGTGTGTGTGTGTGTTGCCCTCAAAGATTAGAAATGGAGGACAATTCTGAACGATCCAAAGCAGCTCCTCAGAGAGAAGAGATTATTATAATTACTATGATTATTGTTATCAAAGATTATCATCCTTGCCTGGAAAGTCTTGCACAAAGCAGGCTTCTTTTATGTCAGCTTGTTGTTTGTGTCTAAGGCACTTCATCTTTGTTCATAATAACTAACATTTGCAAGATTCTTTCATGTTGCCAAGCTGTGTCACTTCTCAGCCCATCTTCTCTGCTCAAACAGCTCTGTGTACCAGGAGCTGATGGCAGAGCGGAGGCCTCAAGCAGTGAGTGGTCTGTCCAAGGCCATAATTTGAACTTGGTCACCTGCACAAGATTCTTGTTTGCTCCCCCACCATATCCTTTGCACTTCAGTTCTTGAGAGAGAAAATATCCTGGTGTTCCTCTGGTTCCCACCAAGTGCCACCAAGTTGGCACTGCCCAGAGAAGAAAGAAAAGGTGTTGAAAAAACCCAGGAGTTAGAAATACAAATAGTGAGCACACTCAGGGAAACAGGATTCTCTTGGTTACCACTGCCACCCTGGATGTGGCACAAACAGATAGGCATCAGCTGTATCCCTCAGATACCAGGGCAGAAGTCAGTGTAGGGGGCTGTCTGTGCCCAGCAGGTGGCAGTGGGTGGGCACAGCCATCAGAGGGCTCTGGGAGTCACCGCCCTTCCTCCCTGAATGGATTCTGACTCCCAGGGCCAGCTGGCTGACTGGAGCAGCACCCCTCACTGCTGGGTGCCAGCAGGCTGTCAAACTGGTTGTCACCTGAATCTCAGTGCTGCTTCCCACATACACTCCTGATCTGCCCCCAGGCACATGCTCTCATGGCAGGAAGTCCCTGGGCTGTGTAGCACCATGAGGGCTCCAGTGTGTGCCACCAGTTCAGGGCCTCACCACCCCACACCACCCTGGATATGTTGCTCTTTAGCAGTGACCCCAGGCAGCCCATCGCAGGGACTGCCCTGTCAGGAGCTCCCTATACAGGCACACACACAGGAGATGGCCCCAGTCCTGTCCCCATCTGCTCTTTCTCCTCCCTGCCCACCACTTTTGCCAGCCGGCCTCTTGCTGTGTCCTCTCATGGTTGCAGGACACAGGTTTGCACAAGGGCTACCTCCAGAGGCCTGGGGTTCCTCAGAAGTGCCTCACTTCCACTTGAGGGCAGCAGGCCACTTCTATGTCTACCTCCTTTAATAGAACAGTTACACTGATTAAAATGAAAAAGAATGAGGATGCTGTTTTCAGTCATTACAGTGGTGCAGAGTCATGTAGGTGACCTTAAGCTGCCTTAGGCCCTGATCCCCAACCCACAAGAAGAGCTCTTGTCTACTGTCCACATTAGGATACTCCAGGTGCAGCCGTGCTCCAGGGAACAGCACCAGCCTCCCTCTTGCCCCATCATCATGATAGGCACATCAGCCCCTCACCTTTCTGTGCCCCAGCAGCTCAAGAGATATGTAGAGTGTCCTCACTGAATGGGCACCAGCACGGCTATGTCCCCATTCTGAGGGTTAATGGGTTGCCTGGAAGCTTCATGAAGAATACAAGGATATTGTCATCCCCAGAGAGGCCCCAGACTCTGAGCCACAGAAAGGCAAAGGCCTTTGATCCTGCTGGGAGTCCAGACCAGAGGTTGGTCTGCGCAGCTCCTGATCTGATCTGAAGCTCGAAGAGGCTCACAGAACAGGACTGGGAAGCCCCAGATGAGGCCGTTGGAGGAGGCCCCAAAAAAGCATGGAAGGCCTATGAGTGGGCATTAGGTCCATCACCCCAGCAGGCACACAGTGGTGGGCTTGGGGGCCTCTGGACTCTCAGCAGGCCAGGCCTGCTCATCCCAGGAAGTACAGTTGTATTCTCTGTATTGCAAAAACTACTACCTTCCACTCTGGGGCTGGGCCTCAGGATAGAGAGGCAGTGGTGGGCAGAGGGTCCACCCTCGCTCCCTGTCCAGATATATGAACTGCACTCTCTGCTGAGTCCTAGCAGACTGTCTCTAATATCCAGCCCAAGGACAGTACACATGACATACCTAGTACCATGCCAGTCTTGTGGGAAAAAGAGAGCCACTCATGCAGGAGACAATACAGAATGTAAGGGAGAGAACCCAGGGCACGGTCTAGACAGAAAAAAGGAGACTCACACACCAGAAGAACTGTGTGGAGTGCGGTGATGAGAGTCTTACTGGAGAAGGCAGGCCTGGTAGCAGCCTGGGCAGACCAGGGGATGAAATAGGGCATTGGGAACAAATAAAAAATAAATAACATCAACTAGATTTTTAAAAATTAGCAGATTAATTGACTCAAGAAACCAGAAAATACAGAGGCACAAGTGGCTGCCAGCATAGCTGGATCGAGCTGTTGCCTCTTTTCATGACTTCCTCTCAGCCCTACTTGTTCTAATGGCAGCTCCAAACCCAGACAGGCCTTCTCTTTGAGAATCTCTTTACTAATAGTTCCTACAAATGTCTTAGAGCTGACGGGGGTGCTGGGTGTTAGTATAATTTGACAAACACAGACTCTTTGCCCACCCCAAACTGTTCATAGGATAATTGACAGTCAACACTACAGCATATGTGGCCCCAGAACTGGGGAACAGAGTCCCCCATACAGACCATTCAGACTGGCTCAGGGAAGGGCACATTCCTCACTGCCTCAGGAGGAGGGGATGGAAGTGGCGAGCAGAACACCCAGCAGAAAGGACTGGGTGGTGAAGAGGGATTTGCAGCTGGCTCTGCCTAGGAAGGAGTATGCAGCACACTTCCTAGAGGCCATAACACCACCAGCAGCCTCCACCAGAAACCTCTCATGCTGCTGTGACAGCTGAGCCCAAATGAGGCATAAACAGATAAACTTTTATTTCCCAGTTTGGAGGTTCAGAGAGTCCAAGACCAATGTGAAACCCGTCCTCTGGCCACAGGCAGCCGGCTTCTCGCTGTGTCCTCTCATGGGAGAGTCAGTCCCTCTTCTACCCCTTGTCAGGTCACTAACCTCCTGAAGGCCCTACCCCTTTATACTGTCACCCTGGAGATTGGAATTTCAGCCTGTGAGTTCAGAAGGACACAAGCATCAAGACCATAACTCAGAGCCTGCCCTGAGGACAGGCATGTGTTTATTCATTCCTCATGTTGCCTGGACAGCAGGCATGCTCTGACCAACTAGAAGTGTCAGTGCCACATGGCAGACAGAAAGGTGCTAAAACACACCCTGCACCTCTAGCCCCAGAGGAGCCTTGGACAGGAAGATCAGGCTCAGTGTGAGCCCTGTTCCTAGGCCCCTGAGGGTACACAAAGACTATGACTCTATTAATTGCTTATTACACTTGATACTCACTGGGTTAGCCAGCCTGGCCACCTCCACAGGCCTCCAGGGCATATCAGTAAAGTCCTTCACCGCTGCCTGGCCCTGCCTTCTTACCTTCCCTCTGTCTATTGTTTAGGGTCTGGACTGGACTGTCACGTCCTGAACTCTGACCTCTGGTGACCAGGCCTTGTCCGAGATCAGGCAAATCTGTTGGCCATCACATAGTACATGTTGAGGACATTCATGATATTAAAATACCAGATGTTACCAGGTGTGGTAGCATATCTATAATCCCAGCACACAGGAGGCTGAGAAAAGAGAATCACCATGAGACTGAGGCCAGCTTAAAATGCAAAGCAAGACCATGTCTCAAAAAAAAACTGGAGAGGGCAAGCCAGATAATTCAGCAGACTAAAGCGCCAGCTTAGGCAAAGTGCAGCAGCAGCAGCTGGGGTTTGATCCCCAGCATGCCATGCTGGCCCCACTCCCAGAGCATGTTGGGATGACAATTGAGACTTGGCATTGTGGTACATGCCTGTAATCCCAGTGCTTGGAAGGCTGAGACAAGAGAAAATAGTAGAGTAAATAAGACAGAAATTTATCTTAAGTGTTAAAACAGCACTTAATGACTTGAGATAGTGTGGAATTTCCACAGGACCTGCGCTGGTTTAGGTCACTGCTCCATTATACCCTGAAGAACTCGTCTGGAGCTGGCCAAATAGTTCAGTGGATTAAAGCACCTGCAAGCAGGCAAAGGGGCCAGGGGTTCAATCCCCACACCTGCCTCGGCCAGCCCTGCCCCTGGGACATGCTGAGAAAGTGATTAAAACTGGGCGTGGTGGCTCACACCTGTAATCCCAGCACCTGGGAGGCTGTAAACAAGAGAATCACTATGTGAGCCGGGCGTAGGTAGACCTGTAATCCCAGCACTCGGGAGGCTGGGACAGGAGGATTGTTGTGAGTTCAAGACCAGCCTGAGCTACAAAGTGAGCTTAAGGCCAGCCTGAACTGCATAGTGAGACCCTGTCTCAAAAAGACACTAGTAAAAAAAAAGAGAGAGAGAATCACTATGTGTCTGGCCTAGTAGAGAGACTCTCGACACTCTGTAGTCCTCACCCTAAAAAATACAGAAAATAAAATAAAATTACATTTCCAAATATTTCACCACAGTTCAAGGTACTTTTTTGTCATGTGGTTACTTCTTGTAACTTGTCATGTGGTTACTTCTAACCAAGCAAAACAAGGAAATGCAGCTTGTTGGTTGTATGTCACTGTATACAACCAGCAAATTATTGGGTAATTAGTTTTCTAATTACCCAAGAGGAGAGTTGATGTTAGGAGAAAACTGAGTCTCCTGTGTGGTGCACAGACTAGAGAGAAACAAGAGGCAGCAGGGCAGCATGGAAGAAGACAGGGCTTGGGCAGCTGGGTTTAAGCAGCCGGGCTGGTGGTGGCATCATCATGGGTATGCTGAATTAGGGAAGACAGGGCAGGAACAGGAGGAAGGGGCAGAGGTTGCCAGCATAGGACCTTGCTGCCCCTGCACACCACGATGAGGAAAGAAACTGGCAAGAAGACTAGATCCTTGGCTCCCCCTGGGTCACGTCCTGGCCTCTCTCCAAGCTGTGTTACACCTCATTACAATGGAAACCATAAATTCCATGTCATGCATAGAGTAACAAATGTGGGGACACAGGGCAGCTCTGTGGGGATCCCAGAGTTTATACCTATAGTGCCTCATGGATCCTTGATGTGAAATGTGCTATGCCATGAGTCTTGTATTGGAGTGGGCATGTTCTACCTGGCAGAATGTCAGGCCTGGACTGCCCTACTGACTCTGAGGGTCTGACCTGCTATGTGGGTCACTTCACAGATTCCCAGAAACGAATGACGGTGAGGTCTAGAAGGGGAGGTTTGGGAACTGATGTCTTGCATCACAGGTGGGAAGCCCAAGTCCTGAGGGCAGCCCTGCTCCAGGAACTAGAGCAGGCTGGGTCCTGAATCATAGGCCTTCAATGGTGGAGGTACCACTCCTGCTCACACATCACTCTTCCTTGAGTCATCTCTACCTACCCACGCTTCAGCTCAGCTTTCCAGGTCACTACTGCCAGGGAGCATTCGAGCAGCCAGGTTTTCTAAGGGTGGCTTGGGGCCAGTGTGCTTGACTAGATTTGAATACAAGCTTGGCCTTCCAGCTAAGTAGTCGTACCAGTGGTTGCTTCCTTGGTGGGGCAGGCAGTAGGGAAGGGGATAGCTTCAAGAACCTTCCAACCAGCCTTCTGCAATAGATGTGAATAGCCACTTAGCCAGACAGCTCAGTTCTGGAAGTCCAAGAAGGTTTGGGTCCTACTTACTTTTGTGTAGAAGCTTTCATTGGCCACAAACCTTCCAGTGCTGACCTAGTTTCCTATTTTTCCCACCCTAAAAGAGGCCTACAGACTCTCAAGCACCCCCTTCCCACTCACTTGCCATGGGATAGGCAGCCTCTTCTGCCTTTACTGGAAATGTAAGGTTGAAAAAACTCACTGCAGAGTAGCCACCAGGTAATCATAGCCATAGCCATGAATAAAACACCCTAACTCGGGAGGGCCTGTGAAAGTCAGAGATAGCTACCTGCTATATCCTACTCCTAGGCCAACAGGGGCTCAGCCCAAAAGGAAAGGTAGTTGGAGGAGAAGTCAGGAAGTGCTGGACACCGACCACCTTCCTTTGGATCTGTCCCTCCAATGCCATGTCTTGAGTGTAGCATTTTTCATATAAGGCAAGCTTAGAGGGTATATCCCCAGAGTCACTGGTATGGCCAAGACCTGTGCCTCACAAACCATGGTAAATCCACTAAGAATAGCTACCAGGGAGCAACCAGAAAGTGTTAAGGTATTCTGGTCCTGAGCCTGGGTTTCTTTACCGTCTCTGTGACCCCTTTGGCTCCGTTGTTGCTGTTTGCACACACTCACGTTAGGCCATGACTAACATGAGTGATTGCTGTGTTGTTAGCTATTGCCACACCAATGCCATGGAGCAAGCCTCCCCTCAACACAGCCACTTCATTCAGCTGAGGATCAGAGATCCAGGACAACCTCAACTCTATGTGACACAAACTAGCACACAAACTAACTCCTCTTCCTGAGAGCATAAGAGCCAGGGTGCATTCAAGGTAACCACAAAGGTCCATGGAGGACCAGCAAGCATGCAGGGCTTCAGGAACTTGCATACTGCAGCCCCACATCATTCTGTGGGCCAAAGAAAGTCCATACAGGAAATATACTCCACTTAGGGTTGGAGATAGAAGTCTGCAGGGTGAGGGCACAGAGCCAGGGGGTAAAGAAGCAGCCTAGCCAGCAGCTCCCAGGCTTCCTCCTGAGGTGGCTGTGGAGTTCTGAAGAAGTGGAGTGTGCACACAAAGGTCCTTTGTAAATGTGAATGCTATCTGTATGTGTGATCTGTGCTGATGGTCCTGTCTTGTGACTTGAGACTTCTCCAAGAGCCTCTGAGCTTTCACTGCACTCTTGGCTTGGAGAGTACACCCTTGATTATGGGTGACACATTTGTTGTCCCAAAAAATTACTTTGCCTGTTCAGGGGAATCTCAGCCTGGTCCTGTGTGCCTTAAGCAAATTCAACTTCACCCCCTGAGATGAGGAGGAGAGGAAGGAGGCTGCAGAAGAGGCTCCCAATCTCAGTATTTGTCCCTTTACCCTGCCTTTGCTTAACCAGGCCTGGGCTTCCCTGGTAACCACAGGTCACAAACACATGAATAAAAATCCACACAGTGAAGTTTTAGCTTAATGACCTAATTTTTTTTCTTTTTGTTCTTTTAGATAGGGCTCGCTACATAGCTCAGACTGGTCTTGAAATCACTATGTAGCTCAGGCTGCCTTGAACTCAGCCAGTCCTTCTGCTTCAGCCTCCTAAGTTCTGAGGTTACAGGCCTGAGCTACCATGTCTAGCCTATAAATTCTTGAGATTTGGGGTTTTGGGTTTGTTTTGGTTTGTGTTTTGTTTTGTTTTGTACCTGGAATTGAACTCATAACCTACTGCTTGCCAGGAGGTCTGTGCAGCTGAGCTATATCCCCAGCCTTTACATTCAGTATTGAATCAGCTCCGCTAGGGTGAAATCCCTCAGCCAACTGTAATTCTCAAATAATCAGAAATTTACTTCACCCTGGGTAAAATATATAGGAGACTGTAACACTAGCCAAGAACACTGATTTTTAATTTTCTTTCCCCAAACAAATACTGGTACAAAGCCCCAGTATTCAAAACAGAGGCAAGCAGAGCTGCCCCTATTGAGCATCAGGCTGGGGAGCAGACCCCCCTGCATGCCAAACTGCTTTAGAACTAACATGGAAGCCAGGCGTGGTGGCGCATGCCTGTAATCCCAGCACTCGGGAGGCTGAGGCAGGAGGATTGTTGTGAGTCCAAGACCAGCCTGAGCTACAAAGTGAGCTTAAGGCCAGCCTGAACTGCATAGTGAGACCCTGTCTCAAAAAAAACAAAAAGAAAAAAACAAAACAAAAAAAAAAAAAAAACTAACATGGAAATGAAGGCCTGGGGGGTCCATGCCGTCAGGGACACAACTCAGATTGGGCCCCTCCTGAGCAAGCCAGCACTCTGGCCAGCATATTGTGCCCCAGTCCCCAATGGGTAGAGCCCTATGAGGCCTCAGAGCCTGGGGTCCCTCTCTCCCTGCAGGCTGATGCCAAGATGGTGTGTGACGTGGTGAGTCGCATGGAAGATACCGAACCCTTCTCTGCCGAGCTGCTTTCTGCCATGATGCGACTCTGGGGTGATTCAGGGATCCAAGAGTGCTTCAACCGGTCTCGGGAATATCAGCTCAATGATTCTGCCAAATAGTGAGTGTCCCCTGCAGGTGGGAGGCCTGGAGCTGGGTGGGGAGGGGTGCAGACTGCTGGGCCATTACTGCCACTGATCATAAGCATCAGAAGAATGGGGCATTTCTTCCTGCACTCAGGATAAAGAGGTCATGGAAAGGAGAGGGCAGGAGAGACAGCCAAATATTAAAGTCCCCTCTCCAAGGACCAGGATGTGTCACCTGCTTGTCCTATGCCTGCACCCAGAATGAAGGTTTCAAGGTAGCAGAATTTTTTTCCTCAAGAGCCCCTCACCACACAATTATAAACCAAGGGCCATAACAGGCAGAACATAACTCAAACAATGCCATTGTGTTTTGGAGAAAATAATAAACTTTTAAAACTGGAGATCTGTTTCAGTGGTAGCATGTGCAATTGTGGAGGTTCAATCTCCATAGTACAAATGCAAAACAATTATGCTGTCTTTAAGCTTTCCATTGCTCTAACTTAAAAAATGAGGAATGAGCACCATACATAGTCATGCACACCTATGATTCCAGCACTCAGGGAGCCTAAGGCAGGAGAAACACAAGCTCAAACCCAACCTGGACAATTTAGTGACTTAGCAAGACCTCTCAAAGTAAAAAGAAAGGGAAGGGGCTGGAGATATAATTCAATGTGGAGTCCCTGGGTCAATCCCCAGTACCACAAAAAGTTAAAAAAATAAAGGCATAAGTAACATTATTCAATAAATAAAATAATCACATAGCCCTTATTATTATGTAATAACTAAACAAGGAAAGTTTGGGAAGGATGAAGTGGTGAGAAGAGTTGAGGAAGTAGAGAAGTCATTAAAGCCAGAGCAGGTGAGAAAAGCTAGAGAAGGGAAAGGCAGAGAAAGGACCTCGAGGCTCTTAGGTCTACCCAACGCACTGTATGGCTGTTGGATATCCTCACAGTTCCTACCCTCAGCTCCTAGATCAGTATCTCCAGAGAGGGGAAGAAGCTCTTGCAATGGAATATCTTCTGCCATGCAGGCCCTAGGATTGCTTGCATCTTGCTGCCCAGGAAAAAAAAGAAACCCACATTTGTGCTCTAGTTCCCAGGCTTTCAGCGGGGACTTGCAGTGAAGAGCTCTGGGCTCTAACCCACTGTCTAAGAGCAGTATATGCCCTGACCTCATCTGACTCCACTGTGCCAGTGCTCCTCAGCTGGAGCCATTTTTTTCCTAGCCTGGGGGCATTCAGCAATATCAGGAGGCATTTTTGGCTGTCACCATTTGGCTGGTGCTCATGGCGTGTAGTGGGTAGGGGCCAAAGATACTGCTAAACATTTCTCCTCTGAGGTAGATACCAGCAAAGAAATACTTGGCCTAAAACATTAACAGTGAAGACCTGAAGAAGTCCTGTGCTGATGTTAACAGGCTAAGCCAATGAAACAGCATTCATATGGACAGTTGGGTGTTTTCTTTGGTGGTGATGAGCGCTGACAGATGAGAGATTCCAGTAAGGATAGAGCGTTCCCCATTTCTGCACACTTAGAGCACCTACAGAGCAAATGCCTCACTCCTTCAGGTCCCAAGTGATGGCCACACTGCTCGACACCCTGGTGAGTTTGGTGGGAAGGGACCCAAGAGCCAGGCCTCCCAAGACCCCCAGAAGCCAGGGTATCTTGTGCACCTGGGTGGCCCTCGGAGCCTGAGAAGCCTCCTTCCCTTTCTTCCTCCATGCCCACTCTGGGAGGGGCCCCTCAGCACCAGCTGGCGCCTAGGGGCTCATTAAATCGTGCTCTTCACTTAACATTTTATCTACTGCGTTGATTATAAAATGTATGCGTTTCAAAAACAGCTTCTGAACAACAGGCAGGGGTACGAAGTAAAGAGTAATCTCCCCTCCCAGTCTTTTCTCCTTGGCTGTTAGTTATTCTACTTTCTTGACTTGGTGGTAACAGGAAAAAGCTGATCTTCCAGCTTTAGGTAGAATATGTCCTGACCCCCGCCCCCCCACTGTAGGATATGAAGGATTTGGCTCACCTTCCTTCTTCTATCACTTTCCACTTCCACCTCCAGGGTTTTGCTAGTTACAGATTATTTTTAACTCCTCTGGTGGGTATCATTACAACTTTAAGTAAGAAACTCAAGTCAGTATTTGTCAACTCCCCACCAAGTAAAACGGAGTAGATTTACCTCCTCTGTATATTCTTTCTCTACTCCTTCCCCTTCTCTGTCTGTCTCACTGTCTGTCTGTCTGTCTGTCTGTCTGTCTGTCTCTCTCTCTCTCTCTCTCTCTCTCTCTCTCTCTTTCTCTCTCTGTCTTCCTCTGTCTGTCTCTATCTCAATCTCTTCTGCCTCTCTGGCTCTGGCTCTGGCTTCCTCTGGCTCTGGCTCTGTCTTCCTCTGTCTCTGTCTCTTCTCTGTATGTCCATCTTTCTTTCTGTCTATCTCTGTCTCTATCTCTTTCTATCTCTCTGTCATTGTCTGTCTCTCAGTCTCTTGTCTGTCTGTTTCCCTATCTCTGTTGCTTTATCTATCTTTATCTGTCTCTGTTTTTCTGTCTCTGTTTCTGTCTTTTTCTCCTTCCCTCTCTCCCTCTCTTTCTCTCATCTCTGCCTCCTTCCAGATTTTCCCCTGCCAGGATTTCCTGGACTTCTGTCCCCTGGCTTCCTCTCTGAGATAGGGCTGCACATTATAAAAGAGAGGACACAGACCATAATGGTCAGAAGGGTCTTAGATACCTTTTGGTCCAGGCCTCTGGTGTTGTTTTGGCAGTTAAATCTCATCTTCTCACAAAATCTTAAGCCCAATATATAAAGCAAATAAAAATGAATGTGTTGTGATAGAAAGGAGAAGGAAGCCTCATAGGAAACACTGTGGACACGCTAAACCCCAGGCACCACATACCTGAACTCTGCCCATTAAGGTGAGGGCCCAGGCTCAGAAGGGAAGGGGACGAGGTCCGTGTTGTCCGTTGCTCCTGAGCCATTTCCAGTTTGCATATGCCCACACCTCTGCAAACAGCAGCTGGCTCTCCCTCAGAATAAGCACTCTGAGGCAGGTCCCAGCAACCCAGAAGGCCTGCCTCTGCCCAACTGGAGGTGGGAAAAGCCTTCTAGAGCTTTACTAGACTTTGGTTCTCCCAGACTCAGTCCCCACCAAATCTTCCCTGCTGGCCACCAATCTCCCTTACCTGACAGGCCTCCTCCTGCACCCCCTGCTCATTGCCACTGGCCTCAGATCCTTACTGGCCACTCTCATGCTTCCTGTCCATCTCTCCTGGAGGCCTGAGCCTCAAACCTCCTGCTGTCAAAGCCTGGTGCCTGGGCAATCTCCAGTCCCGTGTGGTTTTAAATCCCTTGCACACATGAACCACTTTCAAATGGACACTGCTGATCAGCCCTGTCTTCTAACTTCTGCTTCTGTGGTGTCCACCTGGACATTCAAACAAACCTCAGATTAAAACCAGGCTGTGGAACTCCTGGGTCTGCCCTCCTCATGGGCCTCTGCCTCCTCTTCCCTCCCATTCCCTGAGTCGTCGGTGTTGCAGTGAAGCATCTGAGGCTGTCTGTCCTATCCCTCACCTTGAGCCACAGAAAATGGACTTATCAGATACATCGGGATGTATTCGCCTCCTGTCACCATTCACCTAGCCATTGGCAACACCCTGCACCCCAGCAACCTCCACCAGAGCCAAGATAGCTGTGGCTCCCGCAACCTTCCCAGGACTGCCCTTTCGAAACATGAGGGGCCTGCATACTCAGGGTCCTCCCCGCCACTCTCTGCTGTGATCTGCCCAGTCTCGCCCCAGGCTCACCTCCTGCTGCCCTGTTATTTCTGCCTGCCCCAGACTCCTCCTCCACTCCTTTGCTCCCCACAGGGTCCAGCCCACCTGCAGGCCTCACAACAAGCCACCTGCTGCTTTCCTCTGATACTACCCACCTCTCCTGCTCACATGTGCATGCACATACGTTGGTGCACAACACCTGTATCAGTCGTGATGGTCACTGCCCACCCTGGCAGCAGGCAGAGAGGAGGCACAGCTGGTGCACCACCCCCTTGCCTTACCACTGCCACCTTGCATGGGACAGGCAGGTGCCCAGTCATGTGTCCAAAGGAAGTTGGCCTGGCTTGGATAGGATGGGGGAGGCCAAGGGTCCCCAGGGCCAGTGTCCAGCAGGAGAGAGAGCAGGATCAAGGAGACATGCACGGCCTGTAAGTGGAAGCACAGAGCAGCCTCAGCTCCCTGGCCCTCCCACCCCACAGAAAGCAGTCACACTCCCAAGAAAAGACCCTGCAAAGAGTGCTGATTCCAAAGGTCAGAATCGGGCTGGCCAGACAGCTCAGCAGACTAAAGCACCTGCTTCAGCAGAGCACAGTGACTGGGATTCAATCCCTGGCCTGTTGTGCTGGCCTGCCCCCGGGGTGCACAGAGATGAAGATTGAAACTGGGGGTGGAGTGCACACCTACAATCCCAGCACTTGGGAGATGGAAAAAAGAGGATCACTGAGTCTGATCTACGTAGTGAGGCCCTGTACATCCTAAACTCATAAAAAAATTAAAAAAGAAAAAACAAAGGCCAGGGTCCCTGAGCCTTGTGTGGTCCCTGACCACCCCATCCTTCTGTCCTTCCTAGAGCATCCACTGAGAAGAGGCAGACAGATCCATTGGTAAGAAAGAAGGAAGTAGAGCCAGACAGATAGCTCAGTAGAATAAGTGCTTGTCTGGCAAGCACAGGGTCCTGAGTTAAATCCCCAGTACTGCCTGCCCCCCCAAAAAAAGAATCCAAAACTTAAATGTCATCTTTTAGGGGGCCAGGAAGATAACTCAGTGGAATACATGCTTGCATGGCAAGCGCAAGGTCCTGAGTTCGATCCCTACTACCACCAAAAGAAATAAAATAAGAAGGAAGTGGAAAACCAGGTAGAGCCCAGGGCCCCAAAGTACACTGGGCACTAAGAATAGACACACTGGAACCAAGCATCCAGGTCGAAGTCCTTACAGGAACTACACTTGATACAAGGAAGTTAAGACTGGAACATGCTCATGGGCAAAGAATAAACCAGCTGGGTATGGTGACACATGCCTGTGATCTCAGTGGTATAGGACCAAGGCAGGATAATCAAAAGTTTGAGCCTAGCCTGGAGATGCAGTTTGGCAAATTGGTAAGAATCTGTCTCAGATTTAAAAAGAGAACTCAGTCACACAAGTTCAAATAATGCATGGTTTGTCTTTTTTTTTTTTTTTTGCGGTACCAGAGATCAGAACTCAGGACCTTGTACTTGCCAGGCAAGTACTTATTCCACTGAGCTATTTCCCTGGCCCTCATTTGTCTTATATGAGAAATTCAAAACATAAACATACAGAGCCAGGCGTGGTGGCGCAGGCCTGTAATCCCAGCACTCAGGAGGCTAAGACAGGAGGATTGTTGTGAGTTCGAGACCAGCCTGAGCTACACAGTGAGCTTAAGGCCAGCCTGAACTGCATAGTAAGATCCTGTCTTGAAAAGACAAAAAATAAAAGATTAAAGCAGCATATATATATGGGGAATTACCCACTTGGGGGCCCCCCTCCTGTCCCTCTCTCCGACAGGAGCTTTATTTACCTCAATAAATCTATTCTGCTCATAACCTCTGGTTTGTTCCTAAAATTCATTCAGTTTTTCTCCCTGTATCATTTTGGAGAGTCCTACCAGGACCATTGGACAGAGGTATGAGTTTGCTTTTCTTTCATCAATTCTGGATTGGGACTTGCTTAGGTCTCTATAAAAGTCCCTGGAAGAGACAGCTTCCGGGGGGTGGGGGGGACTACCCACTCGGGGCCCCCTCCTGCCCTCTCTCAGACAGGAGCTTTCTTTCCCTCAATAAATCTATTCTGCTCATAACTCATAAAAAAAATATATAAACATACAAATGAAGATCGAAACATAAAGATAAATAGGAAGCCGGGCATGGTGGCGCATGCCTGTAATCCCAGCACTCGGGAGGCTGAGGCAGGCGGATTGTTGTGAGTTCGAGACCAGCCTGAGCTACAAAGTGAGCTTAAGGCCAGCCTGAACTGCATAGTGAGACCCTGTCTCAAAAAGACAAAAAAAAAAAAAAAAAAAAAAAAAAAAAAAAAAAAAAAAAAAAAAAAAAAAA
>PVKA01023873.1:0-35013 GCA_004027165.1 Ctenomys sociabilis
AAAAAAAAAAAAAAAAAAAAAAAAGAAGTGTGTTCTGTGTGCACTTTACAGTGGGGCCACAGTGGTGGAGGAGGATGACAAAGAGCAGGGACCTGACTCCCTGCCTCTCACCAAGGAGACTGAACACTGCTAGGAGTAAGAGAGCGTGTCTCCTAGGTCAAGCCAGCGTCTTTACTTACATCGTCTCATTTATCTCTTATAAGTAAATAGAGATGACATAAATGGTGCTTCTGCAGTAAAGGCACTTGCCTGAGGTCACACAGCCGGCGAGGGGCAAAGCTGGGGTCCTGCGCTCCTGGGCACCCCCGACAGCTGAGCTTGCGCAGGATCCACTTTGCAGGGGGCGGAATGCGGCTGGCTGGCTTTTTCGACATACGTTTTCCTATTTCCAAGGGCATTTGCATGTCACATTGTAACTTGCTTGGGGCCCCCGTTGACTGTTCCACATTCAAAACAAGTTGGAGAGCAGAAGAGAAAGCAGCGGTCCCAGACTGAGCTCAGCTGTTTCCCTTTTTGTTTGCAAAGTAGCCCCTGCTCAGTTAGCAGCCGCACCCCAGCAGGGCAGGAGCTCTCACAGCTGCCCTCCTTTCCCAAAGGGGAAGAAATGTTCAGAGGACCTGCCTTGGGAAACTTGGGACAGCCCCCGCAAGCTCTCAGTTTTAGTTTAATTTAGTTCGTAGTTTGCTTTGAGACAAGGTCTCACTCACAAGTCTAGGTCGGCCGTAACTCAGCAATCCTCCTGTCTCAGCCGAGCGCTGGGTTTACAGGTGTGCACCGCCAACTCTCGCCAGCTCTTGAGCCTCACTCTGGAGAAAGCCCCCCACTCCCCCTTCTGTAGCACCCCCTATGCCTTGTCTTTCTCTACAGAACTTGTCACCACCATGTACTATGGGACATGTTCTCACATTTAACCCGTTGGTTGTCTGTTCCTTCTGCTTTTTTTGGAACCTCTCTGTAGGAGTGGTATTCAAGGGCCTATTTTATAGCCAAAGAGACTGAAGCTCAAGGTTTATAAGTAAAGGTTCATGCTGGAATCCAAACTCTTCCTTCTTTAGTTCTAGTGGTTCGTTTGTTTGTGGCAGGGTTTTGCTATGCAGTTCAGGATGGCCAAACTCACTTTGTATCCCAGACTGGCTTTGGTGATCTTCCTACTTCAGCCTCCCAAGCACACCACCTCACCTGCTAGTGAAATTCATTAAGGGTCTAATATATGTGTTTCGGTCAAAGTCTAGGAGCATAAAAATGGACAAGGGTGATTTTGGTTCTAAAGCAGCTTCTAGTTCAATTACAGGGACAAATACAAATCTTGATAACTTAGATACAGAGTGTGGAAGATGGCATATGTGAAAGAGACAGACAGACAAGAGACAGACAGACAGACAAGTAGGAGGGACACTGCATCCAGCTGGGATGCACCCTGGACGATGTTTTAGGCTCAAAGGATGCCAGTAGCCCATCAGGGGACAGCACATTGCATGCAGTAGGGCGAGCCTGCCACAGTTTGAGGGAGGAAGAGCTTGGCCTGCTGGAGGAGCCGCAAAAGCTTCTGGGCCCCAGGTGTAGGCAGTGTGGAAGATGAGGGGGAGAAGGCTGCGGCAGATGGGGCTGGGGACTTTCTCCTGTGGGCATGGGTGCAAGTGAGCTGGACTAGGGTTCCTGCCAAGCTCCCTCCCCCAGGCCATCCTGCCTAGGGGAAGGGTAAGACTCAGAGGGGGGTGCTGGGGAAATGGAGAAATTGTTTTTTATGCCCCCAGCTGTGTGGCCACCTCCAGCTGACAGGTCTCCCTAGGGGGTTGGGGGACTCCAGTTCCTTTTCACAACACCCCCTCCCCTTCCCCTAGTGTCCCTTGGAGGCCAAGAAAAGAGGAAGTGCTTTGAGGACTTCCTCCTGGGTGCTGGTGGTGCCCTGTTCCTCTCTGGAGTGGCAGAACCAGACCTGCATGCTGCATTCTGCTAGGACAAAGGGACTGGCACAGCCATGTGTGTCAGTGGCAGGCACACTGGACTCAGCTTCCAGCCAGGGAGCTCGGAGACGCAGCTGGGTCCTGGCCCTTCGGACTCACAGGGCTGCTCCAGCAAGAGCCTGTCACGCAATCCTGGAGCCTTGCGTCCTGAAGAAGCCACATCCTCACTCAGCACCTTGGGAGGGTAGAGCGGAGTGCACGACGCCAGGATGAATGCCAAGGGAATGCCAGGCAAACTTGCACAAGAGTACAGAGAGCATCTTTCTAAAAAAAAAAAAAATGCATTGTGTGTGTGTATGTGTGTGTGTGTGTGTGTGTGTGTGTGTGTGTGTGTGTGTGCGCAGAGAAAGTTCTGGAAGCTACACAAGTCTTAAGAATCAAGTGCCACTGAAGAGGAAAGGAACACTGGAATTGGGGAGGAGGTTGACGTTTCCCTTGTTTTGGTTCGTTTTGTTTTGTTGAGACAGGGTCTTGCTGTGCAGCCTAGGCTGGTCTTGAGCTCACTGTTTAGCCCAGGCTGTCCTCAGCGTGTTGAAAGTCCTCTTGCTTCTGCCTCTTGGAGTGCTGTGAGCACAGGCCTGGCAGTCACAGCGGGCTCAACTTTTTTCTTTTTTAAAGTAGAATGCATTTAGTTTTATTTGAATAGCTAACATAACAATAAGAGCAACAACAAATGTGGGACTTGTGTCCTTTCCTCCACACATTTGCTTAGGAAAATTCCCAGACATACAGGGAAAGGGAAAGAGCCACGCGGTGGGTTCCAGCAGTCACTGCGAGCGTTTCACCCGCCTCTGCCCCTGCTCTCGTTCCCCTTGTGCATCACTTATTTTTTGTGGGCGTCAAATCCAGGGCTTTTCACGTGCGAAGCAAGCTCTCAGAGCTTCCTCCCCAGCCCAGTTGTTGTTTTCCTGTTTCCAAATGCATTTTATCTATTTATTTATTTTTACATATTTAGTACAGGGTCTCACTACATAGATCGGACTCCTAGTGATGCCTCCTGTTTTCAGCCTCCCAAGTGCTGGGATCACAGGCAGGTGGCCACCATGCCCAGTCTCAATCGCTGTCTCAGCACACCCCAGGGGCGGGCCCGGCACAGCACACTGGGGATCAAACCCCGGTCCCTGCGCCTGCCTAAGCAGGCACTTTAGTCCACTGAGCTATCTGGCTGGCCCTTCCAAATGCACTTTTAAGTAAATTGCTCGCAATACACATATTACATTTAACAACGGGCAAAAACAGAAACTGAAGGGGCTGGGGAGATGGCTCAGTAGATTAAGTGCTTCCCTGGCAAGTGCAAGGGCCTGAGTTCAATCCCTGAGGTCAGCCAAAACAAACAAAAACAGAAACAGAAGTGTTCATTTGCTGAGTTCTTACAACCGTATGCACCTCTATGTAACTTAAACCCCATTAAGACATATATATTCTTGTTCTACTAATTTGATTTGAAACTGTCCCTTTGCTATTTGTTCTTCAATAAAATTATGGAAAAAAATAAAAATAAGGTACTGTGAACTGTAAAAAAAGACATATATTCCCATCATTCCAAGGGCTACTCTTGTCCTAGAGTGTATATAAACTGCCAACACCCTTCAGGTCAGAATGAAGCATAGGGCCTGGTACAGAACAATCGCCCAGCAAATGTTGGGTGAAGGAATGCATAAGTCCAGGGATGAGGGGCACACGGCTCGCACCCCCAGGGCACAACCATGTCTTTTTTTTCTTGCATTCCACACTGAATTGGTACATAGTAAGTGCTTGATGAAGATTTATTGATCATATTAGTTGTACATTGATATGTAATAAATCACCCCCAAATTTGGCGATTTAAAACATTATAAATATATGTTCTTGGGGCTGGGGAGATGCCTGGCAAGCACAAGGGCCTGAGTTCAAGCCCCAGTTCTTCAAAAACATTTGTTTTAATGTATTCGGTACAGGGTCTCACTGCACAGCTTGGGCTCCTGGTGATCCTCCTGCCTCAGCCTCCCCAACACTGGGATTACAGGTGTGCGCCAGCACACTAGGACCTGATAAACGTATATTCTCATCTAATTTTTTTTCTTCCTTCTTTTCTTTTCTTGTCTTTTTTTAAAAACAGGTCTGTGTGAAAATAAATAAATAAATAATAATAATAATAATGATAAACAGGGCTATGTGGTGTAGCTCAAGCTGGCCTTGAACTCACTATGTAGCCTGTTTGGTCTTAAATGTGCAGTGATCCTCCTGCCTCAGCCTCCCAAGCTCTGGGATTACAGGTGTGCGCCAGCACACTAGGACCTGATAAACGTATATTCTCATCTAATTTTTTTTCTTCCTTCTTTTCTTTTCTTGTCTTTTTTTAAAAACAGGTCTGTGTGAAAATAAATAAATAAATAATAATAATAATAATAATAATGATAAACAGGGCTATGTGGTGTAGCTCAAGCTGGCCTTGAACTCACTATGTAGCCTGTTTGGTCTTAAATGTGCAGTGATCCTCCTGCCTCAGCCTCCCAAGCTCTGGGATTACAGATGTGCACCACCACACCTGGCTCTCTCATCTAGTTTCTTTGGATCAAAAATCTAGAAGCAGTGTAGCTCAGAGTTCTGGCTTGGGGTCTCTCCTGGGGCTGCAGGCAAGCCATCAGCCCAGGCTGCCATCGTCTGACAGCTTAACTGGGGCTGGAGGCTGTCCCCAGATGACTCAGGGCCTCACCACGTGAGCCTCTGCACGGGGCTGCCCGTGTGTGCCGTGACCTAGTGGCTGGCTCCCCCCAAAGCAAGTGATCATCCAAGAGAGCAAGGGAAACACCACTGCATGGGGGAAAGGGTGCACAGGACGGCAAGCCCACCATGAGGCTGGCTAACCGGGGGCCTCTGTGAGGAGATGGTCTCTGAGCACACGTTACATTTTCCACACACCTGCTCTTTCTAGATGCTTTCCTCGGCTTCAGCAAGTACAGGAATGAGTCAGAACCAGCCCAGCCCTTTCAGGATTTGCACGTGGGTTGTGTGTGTTGGGGTGTGGGCAGGGAGGTCAGACAGCTATGGAAGCAGATGGTGTCAACAAAACTCAATAAATAGTGCACTAGTAGAATAGTAGTTCTTGAAAAGGGCTTTGCTGTAATGCATATTCATGCACAACATTTAAAGCACATCATGAAAAGAAACTCTCCTCCCCTCCTTAATCTACAGCCAGCAGCTCCCCCAGCTAAGAGTGACTGCAGCCTGTTCTGTGTATTCTTTTAGAACTATTCCATGGTACACAAACACATTTCCTGCCTCTTTAAACAACTAGACATGGGCTGGCAAGATAGCTCAGCGGTCTAAAGCGCCTCTCAGGGACCGCGGTTCGAGCCCCAGCACTACATACCATGCCAGCCCCTCCCCCCAGGGCGGGCTGAGCTGACCTCCCCCACACCCGCAAAAAAAGAATCCGTGATGTGTAGCGAGACACTGTAATAAATAAATGAATTAAAAAATAATAATAATAAAACAACTAGACAGCACTGCCCTTGTACCGTGTTCTGCAGCTTGCCTGTTTGATCTTGCTTTGCTCTATCTTGCAAGTCAATCCCACATCGAGAGCTGCATTATTCTTATTTACAGCTGCGTGACATTCTGATGTCTGTGTAAGCCACCATTTATCTAACTACTCCTCTATCATTGAATATTTGGTTTATTTCTAATCTCTTGTTAGAGACAAAGTTTCCATCCTTTTCCACTCATATGCAGAAAGTAGAGGGCTTCCACAGTGGAGCTGAATCCCTGTCTTGGACCCACCAACAGGGCCATTAACTTCTGGGCATTTAGGCCTGATTGGGCTGTTATTGCACCTAGCAGCTGCAAGTAACCTTGTCCCATAGCACTGTAAACTCCTACAGTGTCCGTCCCAAAGGCTAGTGTTTGAGAGCCATGTAAGTAGTGGCCGAATGAATGAATGGGTGGGCGAATGGGTGAGTGAATGAGTCTAACCCAAGGACATGTGTGATAGGCTGTTACTTCTGAGCCAAGAGGGTGTCCTTGTCCTCTCCCTCCCATTTGGAACCCACCCTCTCTTCTTCCTTCCTCTTAATCAGCTGAGCCAGCTCTTGGCATCTGTGAGGTCCTTGGCCCACTCCCTGTCCCAGGTCCCAATGCTCAGGTCCACTCCCCTACCCATCCTCCATGCTCTGTAGAGAATGGGGAAATACACCCCAGAAGGCCACACCCCATTTCTTTTTTTTTTTTTTTTTTTTTTTGAGACAGGGTCTCACTATGCAGCTTAGGCTGGCCTTAAGCTCACTTTGTAGCTCAGGCTGGTCTCTAACTCACAACAATCCTCCTGCCTCAGCCTCCCGAGTGCTGGGATTACAGGCGTGCCACCACGCCCGGCCTAACACACCCCATTTCTTGTACTTCCTTGCCTGCCTTCTCAACCCGCCCACTTTTCTGGTTTCCTCTCCTACTTCCCCTCCTTCCCCCTACCTTGCACACCATCCATGTTCAGCCAGAAATAAGAGAAGTCACTTACACTGACCACAGAACACCTGTGCTTTGATGTGGATTATCACACTTACACCAGACTTTTATAAGGATGAAACTATTGTCATCCCCATTTTTTTTTTTTTTTGTGATGACAGGGATCGAACTCAGGACCTTGTTCTTGTTAGGCAAGCACTTATTCCACTGAGCTATCTCCCTAGCCCAAATATGTCATCCCTATTTTAAGGATGAGGAAACAGAGGCCCAGACACATTCACGAGCTTGCCAAGGTCACCTGCCTAGAAGATGCAGTGTTGGCACCAAACATCATTCAGCCCTACTCTCTGGCTGATTACCCTACTCCCCTGCCCTAGCCGGCTGCCCGTCTTGGCGCACGCTGCCTCCCTCATACTCCTCTCTCGCCCAATCCTGCCCAATTCCCACCTGCAGAATCCTTGTATGTTCTTGAACTTAATCAAGTCATGTCCCCTTCAAAGCCTTTTCCAGATTCCCTAGAGCAATCTGGTCCCTCACTCTTTACTCTGCCATTGAGAACCAGGTGCTGGAACTATCTGGAGCGCCATCTTCTGCTCCAGACTGCGTGCCCTCAGTGGCAGGAACAGTGCCGGCTCTCCAGCTAGCGTCTTCCTCCCAGCCTAGCAGAGAACAGGCGCTTTCTAAATGTCTGATGACTGAATGACAGGGTCTGAGGACTCTTTCTTTCAACATGGAGTTGGGAAAGGGGGGTAGAAGTCTGCAGCTGAGAGCTGGGCAGAGCAGGAAGTCACAGAGCCCTCACGTGGGGGAAGCCCTCTTTGGGGGGCCAGCCGTGAGAATTTTACTCACCACTTGCCCTTGTGTCAGAACTGTGCTGGGTGATCTAGCTGGGGAAGTTCCATGCTTGCACTACTCCTCAGAGGTCCTTGAGGAGCAGCTGCCCTCCCCTACTGGGTTTTTCCCTCTTGCAGTGCCAGGAACTGAGCTGTGAGAGGAAATGACCCTGGCAGAGTCTCCGGATGCTGCAGGAGGAAGTGCGGCAAGAGTCGCTGTGTGCAGCACTTGGAGCGCACCGGACAGACCAAGGGGTTATATGGCTTCGGTAAGACAGCAGTTCCGGGGTGGGAAGGGACTTTCTTGGGGTGAGCGGGAAGTCGCCCCACCCTTGAGGCAGTGGTGTGACTGCCCTGTATTACCACTCAGTGGCCCTGTCACAGTGCCTTGGCTAAGATTGTGGGCAGTTTCTGGGCTTCTCCTGCAGGGCTTTAAGAGATGCCCCAATCTCTGGCCCCTTCCCCTATCCACTCAACTTTTCCATGTATGGCTGCCTCACTCAGGAGCTTACTAAGGCTCCCTATGATGTCAGGTCCCAACGCACTGTATCCCAAAGGTGGAAACAGGGCAGGAGAGGCTAGAAGTGTGTGCTCAGGGGTTGGCAAGAGATGAGTCCAAAGTGCAACTCACCGTGTGACGCTGGTTCACTTGCTTTACCTCCTTCAGCTCCAGCTCCTTTGTCCATAAGAAAATGTTAAAAATTGAAAGCATCAAAATTAAGCAATCTGTTCAATAAAACACATTTATTGAAAAGAAGTCATCCTAGACTAGTTTTTCTCTAAATGTGGACCCTGGACCATCAGCATTCCCTGGGCATGGTAGATTCCTAAGCCCTGCCCCTGCTCCCGTGAGTCAGAAACCCTGCAGTAGGGCTCAGCACTCCATTTTCTCAAGTCCTGAAGGAGACTCTGGTGCAACATCATTGATAAACTTAACAGATGGGCAACACATTGAGAGAGGATATTTGGAATATCAACAGCCAACAAGGGATAGATAGCTAAAATTTGTAAACCAACAACAACAACAACAACAACAACAACAAAACACACAGGAAATCCAACAGAAAGCAAAAGGTACGAACAAACAATTCACAGCAGGGGGAGCTTAAATGCCTGATGAACATGGGAGGAAATTAAGAGAAATGCAAGTGGAACAGTGATCGGCCACCTTATGCTTGAAGCAATAGGCCGCACAGACACAGTCAGGAAATGTGAAAGCTTTTGCAAACGTGGGGAGACAGCACCCTCCTCATGCCTTCCAGAGTTCTTCTGTAAGAACTTAAAATGCTTGTGTGCTGTGATCTACTAATTTTTTTTACTGGGAATAGAGCACCGAGTTTTCCGCGGTCCGTGAGGGTCAGGCACACAGATGTTCACTCAGGACGGCATTGTTTGTGGTAGGAATGTTGGAAGCGACTTAGGCGCCCATCACGGGGGAGACAGACAAGGAGGGGTCGATGCTTAGCTTGGACCACTTTGCAGCAGATGGGCGCGACCCGTTAGATTTTCTCACAGCAACACGGGTAGATCTTAAATACATTCTGGAGTGAAAAGGGAAGCAACAGCATGAGATCCTTATGTAAAACCACTTATATAAACATGCAATGTGGCACGTGCTGCGTCAGGGAAACATCCTTACGTGTGGGGGAGAGTGCTCTTGATGAAAGAGCAGGCATGTGAGGAAGTGTAGCCAGAAAGGCTGAAAGGGACGCATCGGTAGGGGCTGACATGACACTCTGCAGACCTGCATCCCTAACAATATGACTCATAAATTGATGGTGGCTGCACCTTCTTTTCTGTCAGCGCCATGCACCTGGCACGGGAGGCTTTGTAGCATGCTACAAGTCAATTGTAGCTCTTCTAGGAGTGTCTCTGGCTTCCTCTCAAAGGCGTAGGTTGTGCCGGGCCTGGACTCATGTCAACCTCTCTAGCTCTCCGGCTCTGCCTTCAAGCTGTTTTGACTCCCCCGGATCCCCGTCTGGGTATTTCTGTAGGGAGCTTGGGCGCAGAGCTCCTGAGAGCTGCAGGGTGAGTCCTGTTTCTCCTCCCACACCATGAGCTCTCTGACAGTCTTACTAACATCTCACCTCAACCCACAGCTCCCATCCTATTGCCCCAGAGAGACAGCCAACCGAGCCAGGGGCATTCCATAAGGGAGTGAGCAGCGTTTATTGAGCACCTACTATGCCCTAAGCCCAGCGCTAGGTCTTGCCCTTTGTTATATCCTCCTGACCACCCTGTGATGGTGGGGCTGAAATGATTGGAGAGATGAAGAAATTCCAGGTAATATCGAGGGAGAATCAGGAGACTCCCTTAAGCCTCTTGCTCTTTTTAGAACTCTAATGTAGAAGGATTCTGCAGATCGAACCCGAAATTCTTTTCTTAGTCTGCCAGCAGGGGGAGCCCTTGCTCATCCTCCGGCCGGCGGAGGCGCCGCTGAACTCCGGGCTGCGGAGGACGTTAGGATCCGCCCTCGCCCTCCCCCTTCAGGACATTGTTGGTACTGCAGGGACCCGAGCCGCCAAGGACATGGAAGAAATGGGGGGATGGGACCACGGAGAGCAAGGATGCCGAGGGATGCGTCCCACAGGCGAGGGCGAGGAAGCCTCCGAGGCGGCTGCAGGAGGCACGGGCTACAGGTAGTTGTCTTCTGCCACGTCGCCCCCGTCGTCCCCGTCGTCCCCGTCATCGTCGGGGGCCAGCGCCTCGATGTCGTGCGTGATATCCGCCAGCAGGCGGTGGAAGGTCCGGTCCTCTGGCCGCTGGGCCGCGCCGTCATAGCTGCGCACCGCTGAGGCCGACGTGGAGCTCATGCTGCGCTTGATGCGGCCGAAGCTGTCGGTGAGGATGCCGCCCTCGCGGATGCCCATGCCCTCCAGGAAGCCCTCGAAGTAGCGCGCGTCCTGGTCCGGGATGAAGGGCCGCATCCCTGCGCGCCGCGGGCCGGGGTGATTCCCAGGGTTCAGCCCGTCCCTCCCCCGGAGGAATCTGCCTGTGGCACCTAGTTCCGATGCCGGCTCTGCCCCTCGCTGGCTGTGCGGCTTTGCCCAAGTTCTTTAACTCTGCACCAGGGCATCAGCGTGCAGCAGGTGCTCTGTCCACGACGGCTGGCGCTGCTACACTCGCATGTATGAACTACAGGACTTGCCCTCTGGGCCTCGATTTCCCAATTATCTGTAAAACTGAGCTAACTGTACCTATTCTCCTGGTAGGCAGGTGAATACTAAATAACAAGGAACTTCGAACATCTGTACACCCCCACACACACTTGACCTCCACCTCTGTTCACTAGCTATTTGACCTGGTACTTTGCAGCTCTGGGCCTGTTTCCTCTCCAGCACAATAGGAACACATAACTGCATCTACTTCCCAGAAGTGGGGGTCACTCCACAAATGGTGCTTGGCTCATAGTAACTGCCAGGCTAGCTCACAGCGCTATTATTCCTGTTGTGGTTATTAGCCCGCCTTCTTAGCTGTGTGACCTTGCATGAGCTCCTTAGCCCTTCTGAGCCTCAGCTTCATCACGAGGAAAGATAGGAAGACTCAGTCTCCCTCCTGACTGCTCTGGAGGTGAAATGGTTGCAGCAGAACCTCATTCTCGTGGCTTTGTTTCCTGAATCCTTTCCTTTTTCTGCACCTCTGTCTCCTTGTCTGCCCCATGACCTCAAGAGCCCAGCTTTATCAGAGACTGAAGGATAAGGAGAAAACCCTCTAGGGTGGTACCTGCTTAAGAATGGCAAGGACCCAAGTGGGGTGTCTGCTACCCAGGGGGTGTGGTAGGGTGGTGGGTTGGGGCTCACCGAGGAGTAGGAACTTGCGGCGGTCTCCGTAGAGCTTCAGTAGGCCAGTGCAGAAGTCCTGGATGGGCAGCCCCAGCCGGTACTCCCGCAGGAGCAGTGCGAACTGCTGGATCTCAGAGGACCCCAGCTTACTCCGCAGCTGTGGAGGGACCCCTTTGCCAGCAGTCCCTCCACAGAGGGAGTCTGCCCATCCCCTGCTTGAAGGAGCCAGAGCCCTCTCTGGGGGTACACATGGCTCAGGCCCCCTCTGAGAACCCCTTCTGTGGCCCACTCAGGAGACTCAGACCCCTGCACTACATCTGACAATGACCATTGCAGTCCCAATCCTGGTCCCCTTGGGGCCACAACCTGCTTGACCCCAGCCCGCCTCTCTGTGAGTGAAATGAGGACAGCACCTCTCTCTTGGGGTTATTGAAAAGATGAAAAGAAATGGTACATGAAAGGTGCTTAGAAAGTGCCCAGTGCACAGAACGCACTCAGCGTTAGCCGGCTTGAGTCAAGGCCTCACTTTGCCTGCCTGCCCTGACCTCTGAGGCCTTGGCCGTTGGCACATCCAGGGTCGTACATTGCTGCTCCAGCCTCCCGTTATCCTGGCTCACCGTGACCATGTAATCCTGCAGCTGCTCGAGGCTCAGGCCACTGTGGTCACTGCCACTGCAGTGCGAGCCGTGGAAAGAAGGAGTGGATGCGCCGCTGTAGCATGCTTCAAATGTGTCCTGGGAGCCATTGCTGCAGGGACAGGAAGAACAGGGTTTTCACTTGCCTCCCTCCAGCTCCTCTTTCCAGGCAGGCTGGAGGTGGGTGGGCTCAGCTACCAAGGCCCTGGGGCTGAGGCCTCGTCTGAGACTCCACCCTGGCCCCCAAGATCCCGTCTTCTGGCCTCTGGTCACTTGTGGAGCCTCCCCTCTCACTGTCTCTCACCCCCATGTTCTGGCTCCTAGCCTTCTCCTTTTCCTCTTGTACTTGAAGCATCTCCTTGGCTCTGGGCCTTTGCACACACTGCTCCCTTTACACACACTGCTCGCTCTGCCTGGAATGCCTCTCCCCTTACCTCATGTTCACGCTATCTCTTGGCCATCATCCAGCTCTGTCACTCCTCAGGAAGTTCTTCTGCAAGCCCCAGACTGGATCAGACCCTCTGCTAAGTGTGCTCACTGAGTCATATTTCCCCATGACAGACAGGTCTTTCCAGATACCCCATCAAACCCTTGATTTCTCCCTGAAAGAGCTACTCTGCCACCTTTGGCCACCAGCATGGTCGCCTCCTGCCTGATTCTAACATGGCCAGAACCTTTGCCTTTGCTGTTCCCTCTACTGATGGTTCTTTCTCCCTTTGTGCTCCAGGTTTTTATCCAAGGCCGTCCTGACTCCTCACGTGACCTAGGGACCCCTGGCCTCCCTCTGCTCTGAGCTTTTCTTTGGTGCTTAATATCACCAATGTTTATTGCTAATAAATATTGAGCTCACTGCCTGCTGTTAGATGGTAAACTTGGCACAAGCTCTAGCTTCCACATTAGGGTATGGACTCTTGGGTGCATATCCCAGGCCTGCACCCAGCTGCTTGATCCTAGGATGGCTGAACTTTAATTCTCTATTCCTCAGCCTCTCTATCTATAGGATGAGGTGACAAGAACTGGCACTATTGTGAAAAACAGAGGCATTAAAATTTGTAAAATACTTAGTCATGGACTATAGTCAATAAATTATAACCACAGTAATGTTGCCATGTAGTTGATAATAACAAAAAAAAAAAATGAATGCTTTATAGAATAGCATTTGGCACAAAGCAAGCTCAGTAAATGTTAGATTTTCATCTCTCTACTAGATATCAGGTTGTTTATGGCCTTGCCTAGGGGAACACTGTATTAGAAAGACAAGTCTATTGCCACTAAAAAGATAAAACAAATAGTAGAGCATATATCATTGGCAGGAACTGCAACTTGCTGGTCCACAGTCCTTTGCAGCATGACTGGGGTGCCTAATGAAGGTTGGCCTAGGACTTTTTTGGTTTAAAATGAAAATCCCATACCCTGGGAAACCCCTCATTGCTGAGCAAACTGAGATGGTTAGTCACCCTAACAGAACCTGGGCAATGTTCCCAACTGAGAAAAAACCATTTCAATCCTACGATTTCAGCCTTGCTTACAGCTAGTTATACTGTGCGACCAACTCCTGATGAATGGGATGCAGGAGAAGCCACTGGGTGTGAATTCTAGGAAATAATGCTTTTCTTGCCCTGCTGGGGACCAATCCCAGGGCCTTGCTGAGTGTCCAGTCTACCAGCGAGCCACACCCAGCCTCAGGATGAAAGTCCTGAGGATTTCCTTGGACGCTGTTATGATGACTGGAGCCATCATCAAGGTGACCTGGAGGACGCAGCAAGTCCTACGGAGCACAGGACAGGGAAAGAAGCCTGAGGCTCAAGCGATCACCAGGACCTGGATGCCTGCTCTATTTTATATAAGAAACAAGAAAGAAAGCTAAAAAGAAGAGAAAAAGCAAGTAAACAAACCAGCTACGTCGTCTTTAAGATGTTTGGGGCTTTGCATTATACACAGTAAACCACAATGGTTTCTGGGGGAAAAGGAGGGGTGGGGGGTTTCTGGCCTTGGCTGTGAGCTGGGATCTGCAGCACTGGGGCTGAATCTGGCTCTGGGCTCTGGTATCCCTGGTATCTCAGGGATCTGGATCCTCTGAGCTCACCAGAGTCTGGTGTTCAGCTTTCCTCCTACCCTCTGTGCCTAGTGTCCCCACACCAACAAGGGTTGGACCCTGTTTGGTCCAGGATGTAACCTGTTCATGCAAGAGTGGGGAGTGATGGTGACCTGACAAGGTCTGTACTTACAAGGAACTGCAGCAACTGAAGTCAGCATCATAGGCATAAGTCCCATCAGTATGGCAGCTCTCACCTACGACCAACAGAAGGACAATCAAAATGGCAAATGGCGCCAGCACGCATCAGACCTTGAGCAACTCTTCTGGTCAGTGCCAGCACAATACCCTTTTCTGCCTACCTCATGGGGCCAGGGCAGAGCAGGTGTGTGTTGGGAGGTTGTGTGTGGCAAGTTGTGTTTGAAGCAAGACAAGATTTTTGTAAAGAGGGAGAAAGTCTTCAGGGGAAACCAGCACCATCCACAGAGAATGTCCCTTCTTCCCTGCTTGCTGTCCCTCCTGTCCAGTACTAGAGTCACCCCTCCAGTCTCATTACTTTTAGTGTCACTTTGTCACCCTAACTTCTGTGATAAGTTCAGTTCCTCTTTACACATTCTCTGTGTTTATATACCTATCTGTGTAAATTTCAAAACTGCCCACTCACCTCTGCCCACGCTTCAGGAAGACAGAGTTGGATCTGGTTTTTTGCACCAGCATATCCCAGTGGTTAGCCCTGGATCTGGCATAGTAGATGCCCAACAAATGTTTGTTTCATTAAATGAATTTATTAACTACTTATTGGCTTAAATCATGTATTATTTGCCATCCTGTTGAGAGTTGATGAGTTATCCCAGCTGCCCAACAAGCATAGCTTCCACGGGTGGAGGCCTTCAAAGGACAAGTGCCTGTGCCCTGCCGCTGGGGCTGAGTCAGTGCCAGCCTGCTGCAAAGGCCTGCAGCCATAGGAATTCCCGTAATGGCCTTGAGTGCAGCATGGGAATGGAGGCTGTTGCAGATAGAAACTTTGGAACCAGATGCAGCTGTGTATGAGTCCACCATTTGCGACCCGGGAGATTCAAGATCCCCATCTGTAAAACTTGAATTAGATGGCCCCAGAGTATATGTTGGGTGTCTGAAATGTACCTAGTCCCCTGCTAGGCTACCAGACAGACAGGTCACTATAAAGACTAAGTAATTCTTGGCACCTTGCCACTGTGTTTTGCACGTAGTTGGTGCTTAATAAGTCCCTCTGTTAGCTTCGTTTTCATTCTAAAACCTGACTACAACCAAGGACTAGTCTGGAAAACTTAGTTCTGACCCTGGCATCCCGTTGGACTGGACAGCTCAGCAGGCAGAGGTGCAGGTGCTTAGATTTCTGCAAAGCAGAAGCACCCAAGTCAAGGGAGAAAAGAGTCTAAGAGGGAGGGACTCATTCTGAACCCGACAATCTGAAATTCTTTGATGAAACTAGGTTTGAAGAAGATTGACATTTTATTATTTCACCCACCTACTAAGGGACATTAATGGTGGCTAAGGTTGGGACCTAAAGGCTTTCATCAGCTCTCAAGCACCATCCCTGTTTGATCAGAGAGGAGGTGTGGGACCTGGGTACTCACTTCGGCTGCAGAGCCATGGCCGTTCGGGGGTGGGCATGTAGTGGTAGCCGGCCCGGTCCACACACGCAATGCTCTGGTCCCCATAGATGACCTGGAAGGCCTGACAGATGAGTGCACAGGACTCCTCAGCAGCGTCCTGGCCCAAAGGGGGGGAGATGGAGAGCTCAGGGCCTGGCCTGTCTCCAGGTGACCCCTTGCTTCCTTAAACAGAGTGTGGGGAGACTCAGGACACACACGAAGGGCCCCTTTAAGTTCATTTTGAAGGCATTTCCCTTCAACATTATATATTTTCTGAGCCTTGGGACCCCAGAGACAGCTTTAGCACTTCTGCCATGAAAAGTGAACCCTATGTTTCTGAGAGGTTCATGGATTTTCTGAAGCTTATCTAAAATAAGCCATGTATTTAATATGCATGTAGAAGCTGAGGTCCAGAGAAGGAAGTAATTAGTTAAAATTAGAACTCATAAAATTAGAACTCAGGCCAGGGATACAGCTCGGCAGCACGTGTTGATCCTCCTGCCCCAACCTCGCGACTGCTGGGATTACAAGTGTGCACCATGATGCCTAGTTAAACATTCTCTCTTTCTCTCTCTCTCTCTCTCTCTCTCTCTCTCTCTCTCTCTCTCTCTCTCTCTCTCTCTCTTCTCTCTCTCTCTTTTAGGACAGGGTGTACAGTCTCACTGTGTAGATCAGACTTGTAGTGATCCTCCTGTTTACAGCCTCCCAAGTGCTGGGATTATAGATACACGCCACCACGCCCAGTCTCAATTGCTGTCTCAGCGTGTGGCCATACCAGCAGGCCTGGGGATTGGACTCCTGGCTGTGCATCTTCCTAACGAAGCACTTTAATCCATACAACTATTTGGCCAGTCCTAAACATCATGTTTTTCAATCATCCTGTGTCTATAAAAACTTTGGGTTCAACACAGTTACTATACTAGATGTCTACTAGATGTCATATTTAGATATAAGCTTCCTATTACCCAGTGCAAATACTATGCTTGAAGAAAAGAGTTTAAGTGCTTGGGTAAAACTTTTTTGAGATTCCATATTTGAAAATAGATTTATGTCTTTAATTTACCTCTTTATGTTTCTAAGCAAGAGATGCAGAAAGGCAATAACAATGAGGAGAGATAAACTTCACAAAGCTATTTCTTAGCCGGGCGTGGTGGCACATGCCTGTAATCCCAGCACTAGGGAGGCTGAGGCAGGAGGATTGTTGTGAGTTCGAGACCAGCCTGAACTACAAAGTGAGCTTAAGGCCAGCCTGAACTGCACAGTGAGACCCTGTCTCAAAAAAGACAAAAAAAAAAAAAAAAGCTATTTCTTATTTTGAGGCTCTAGAAAAGTCCAAGGCATAAGTTAAAAAAGGAATGCAGGATAGGCACTTGAGAGCTGAAGGGAGTACTGACCACTACACCTGGGTTGACAGTTACAGTGACCCCACAAAACAGACTGGGCAAGTCCTTATTTTATAGTTGAACATGCTGAGGGTTGAAGTATTTGGTGACTGGGCTGGGCTCCCTGAGCAGATTCAGGACATTAGTGCTGGCATGAGGGTTTTGGACTCCAACTTCCAAGTCATCAGGGGCCACGACGACTCACGTAGGAGAACAGAGGCTCCGAGACTTGGAAAGCAAGGCTTCATTACATCTCAGCCCAAAAGTCCTTGTTTTCCTCTTCAGTGGGAGGCACTGGGCAGGCCCTGTGCCCTAGAGCCCAGCAGTCCAGTGCAGTAGAAAAGGCGTACACTGCCTCTATGAGTTTCGATGAAAACGACACAAACTCACTTTCTCTAAAGAAAATGTCTCCTCACTTATTCTCTACTGCTGCAGCCTGGTTTTCTTCTGGTACACTACATGATATAACATGCCTTCATCCATCCATTCAATCAACATGCATTCATTGAGCACCTACTATGTGCCAGGCATGGTTCTAAGTGCCAGGGATAACAGAGGGATGCACAAGTCTCCTGCACTTTCCCTGGAGTGCATTGGGCTAGGATGGTGTCAAAGGGAGGGTAACAGGAGGTGAGCCCAGAGATGAAATGGGGCTGGTGACTGCAGCCCAAATTGCCTTACAAACAATCATAAAAAAAACTGTAGCTTCTCTGCTGAATGCAAGAGGAGCCACTGGAAGAACTGGAGTCAAGAAATGATGTGGCTTATGTGTTAGCAGAACTGCTCTCTGACTGCATAAAAGCACAGGCTGGAAGAAAGTGCTCAGCCAGTGAGCAGTGACAGCATGAACCGAGAGAGGAGACCTTGACAGCAGAGGTGGACAAATGGGTTTCACTGTACTTGAAAAATAGGGCCAGCAAGATTTATTGAGAATGGGTATGGTGTACACGTGTGTGTGTGTGTGTGTGTGTGTGCGCATGACACATGCTCACTGTAAGGTTTAGGCCCAATCAACATAAGGGTAATACTGCCAGATACAGAGAGACCACAAGCCTTAGAATTGGGGCTTGGCACGGTAGTTAGACTTTTGAATTGAGAGGCTGAATGGAGATGTGGTAAGAGATAAAATCAGGAGCACTTGCATGTTTTAAAAGCCATGTGGTTTAAAAATAAATAAATGAGGCTACTAGGATGTGGTGACATTTGCTTGTAATCCTAGTACTCTGGAGGACTGGGGTAAGAGGATCAAAGTTTGAGCTCAGCTTGAGAAATTTGGTAACTTAGAGAAATCATACCTTGAAATAAAAAACAAAAAAGAGGTTGGGGGTGTAGCTCAGAGCAAAGGCCTTGGGTTCAAATAGAAGAGGAACCAGCCATGGAGAAGGAGGAGGGAGGCAAGAGGAAACCAGAACATGGAGCGCTGGATGCCAAGTATGAATGTGTCAAGTGGTGGGGTGTCTGAGTTTCCTGGTGATGGTGCCTGCACCTCTCCCTCTAGTGGGACCCCGCATGTCTGCTTTCTCAACCACTGTTTACACTGAGGAAGCCTGAGAAATTGGAGAACAGGGGCTGCTTAGAAGGCTTGAGGCCTGCAGGCCGCTGCCAGACCTCCAGCCCCGTGAGGGAGGATGCCAGATGCTGCTCCCGTCTGTATCCACAGACCCCCAGCCCCTGCCTAGCATGTAGCTGGCACTCAGTAAACATGTTCAGGGAAAAAAGAGGCCAGGATGAGTATGGAGATTGGGGGTGGGGTGGGACAAGTAGGGAAGAAGCCTGGGGCCGTCTTAGTTGCCAAGAGTACGAGCTCTGAACTGGGTTTAAATTTTAAGTCACCACCTTCTGCCTCTGCGAGCTTGGATTAGTAGCTCAACCTCTGGACTCTTTCCTTTCCTTGTAGTCCCACCACTTTGGAAGGCTGAGGCAAAAGGATGAAAAGTTTGAGCCTAGCCCGGGGAATTTAGCAACTTAGTGAAAACATATTTAAAATAAAAAAAGGGGCGTGGGATGTAGCTCAGTGTAAAGACCTTGATTTCAATGTTCAAACCCCAGAATCCAGAACCATATCCCCCCAAATGGGAATAGTGGTCGTTTTCTGCCCATAGGGGTAGCTGTGAGAACTAAATGTGACTGCTGGCCCTGTCTGACGAGGAAGGACTGGCACTTTGCCCCTGAAGCTGATCACTGTTCTCGGATTCTTAACCGCACTGGCGCCAACACTGCCCACACTGGAGAAGAGGGGCTATGGGTTCCACCCCACGGGAGGCCTCGGGCACCCCTGACGTCCCGGGTGCGGTCTCAGGAGGGGAAGGGCAGGGCCTGGAAGCTCGCGAGGGGCGCGCAGGGTTTCGGGAGCCTGGGAGCCGGGTGCTCTCGGGCTCACCCTGTTGGGCACAGCCAGGATGACCAGGTTGCAGTAGGCGTCCGGGCTGGGGTCCTGAGGGTCGAGCGGGTTGGGGCCCGGGTGGCGCCGCTCCCAGCTGCCGCCGCCGCCGGCCGCCTGCCTGCGCTCCCAGCTGCCGCCCGGCTGGCCCGCGCCGCCGCCCGCCTGCCTGCGCTCCCAGCTGCCGCTGAACGTCTGCCGCCGCGCCCCGCCGCCCCCAGCCCGCGCCCCCGCGCGCTGGCGCTCCAGGCTGCCGCCGCCGCCCCCGGCCCGCGCCTCGGCGCCCGCGCCCCCGCCCCACGCGGCCCGCCAGTCCAGGCTGCAGATGGTGTGGCGCCGCTCCGCGGTGCCCGCCCGCCGCTCCTCGGGCGCCGCGCCCGGAGGGCCCTGGTCGCACCTCGCGCCGCCGGGGCTGGCGTCCACGCCGGCCGGCACCGGGTCCACGCCCAGACCTGGAGGGGCGGGGGGGGGGCGTCAGCGGCAGGGGGCCCCACGCGGGGGCGCTCCTCCCCGCCGCCGCCCCGGCTCCCCTCGGGCGGCCCTTCCGGAGCGCACCCGCGCCGCGCCCGGCCTCAGGCTCCACCCCTTGCGGCTTTGACCCCGCCTCTGGCCTTCCTTATCACTGTGACCCCGGCCTGGGCCCTCCGCCTCAGACCTGCCTTCTGGCTAGCTCCTCAGGACGTCCGCCCCCCGAGTCCTTAATTTGGGCGGTTTCGGGGTTTAGCACGGCCACTTTCCTTAACCCCTGCCCCGTTTGCTGTGGCTCCACCCTGCCCTCAGTCTCAGGGCAGTGCGGCTAGCTTTGCCATCCCCCCTCCTGTCGCCTCACACCCAACCCTGCTGCAGGCCCCAAGCCAGTACCCCCTGCCGCCCACCGGTTTTAAGCACCAGCAGGTGCAGCGCGTCGTCCTGCAGGTAGGAGGCGGCGGCGATCTCGTGCGTAGGGATGCGCAGGATGAGCTCCTCGTTGTCGCGCCAAGTGAGCAGCAGGCAGCGGGCCGACAGGCTCAGGATGCTGTCTTGCTCAGCCGTGGTCTTCAGCGGCAGCTCCTTCAGCTGCTGCGGGTTGGGTCGGATCCCCTGAGTCCGGGTGGGAGGCGTGGGCAGGAGAGGAGAAGAGGACAGGGCCCGGCCCTCCACCTCCTCTACCCAGAGCCTCACCCTGGCCTTGTCCAGCAGCTGCAGGAGCTCGTCTCTGCTGGAGGGGTTCAGAGAGGAAGTCACCCAGGTGAGGTGGCCTAGGAACTGGACGAGAGATGAAAGATCAGATGACACAGTCACCTTGAAGTTGTGGGGGCCCCTGGCGTCCTAACTGGCACAGTAAAGACAGGCCAAGATAGAAATAAATATTCATATTCAGGCTGGGGAGAGAACTCAGTTGTATAAGTCCCTGCCTGACAAGTGCAAGGTCCTGAGTTCAATCTCTGGTACAAAAAAAGAAAAAAATCTGACTGTGATATGATAATGTTTATCAAGTCCATCAGAGAAGTCAGCACAGTTCTGAGGGCATTATGGATATTCTCTCACCCATGGCACAGACTAAAAATTGGCCCAGAGCGGGGCGTAACCTGAGCACTCTGGGCGATTGAAGCTGGAGGATTAAGCTCAAGCCCAGCTTGAACGATTTAGTGACTTAGCAAAACTTGTCCCTTCAGAATAGAAGGACTTGGGGAAGCCGGGCATGGTGGCGCATGCCTGTAATCCCAGCACTCGGGAGGCTGAGGCAGGAGGATTGTTGTGAGTTCGAGACCAGCCTGAGCTACAAAGTGAGCTTAAGGCCAGCCTGAACTGTATAGTGAGACCCTGTCTCAAAAAGACAAAAAAAAAAAAAAAAAAAAAAAAAAAGAAGGACTTGGGGATGTAGCTCAGCGCAAAAGCCCTGGGCGCAATTCCCAGTAAGGCCTTGTGCATGCTGTACAAATGTTCTATAGCTGAACTGTACCCTTGCCTCTGCTGTAGCTTGAAAGGACTAACTCCAGCTGGCTGTGGTGGCTTAAGTCTCTTCTCTCAGCTACTTGGGAGGCCTATCCCAGTGGCTAGGCCCCTCCTGAGGCAACATCCTGTCCGATTGGAAGCCTGGGCCTCCGCACTCTTCATGATCTTCTTGCAGAAGTCAAATGACAAGGGACGAATGTATTGAATTAGTATTTCATTTTGTCAGAAAAATGGTGCTTCTTGTCAACATACACATTTTTCATTTATTCTTAGTTGCAACCTGTTGTTATCCCCTAAGTGTTATTCAATATGAGAATTAACTTTCTTCATTATTTTCACTTGTAGTCTTTTAGGTGAATTCTACCAAATTTTTCTCCTCTTTTTATTCTCCATGAAATTTCAGTCTCCAGATTTCAAGTAGATTTGTTAGCTTTTCCCTATAGCTTGCCAGATAAAATACAGGATGCCAATTAAATTTGACTTTCAGATAAATAATAATTTTGGTTTTAAGTTTTTAGAACTTTTAGTTCTGTGCAGTATTTGGGACATATTTATGTTAAAAAGTACTCACTGCTTATCTGAAATTCAAATTTAACTAAGTGGCCTATTTGCTAAATATGACAGTCCCATCCTGTCACAGTTGTCCTTGGCTGAGAGTGCCCCCTGCCTTCATGATATTCCTGACACAGAAGTCATTGGGCAGCCAGAGTCCTTTGTGTCTTGTTCTTAACCTGGATATGCAGGGTAACAAAGTCACCGCAGTAAAATCTTAGGGGACAGCAGAGCTTTGGCAGAACACAGAACACTCCCATCCATCAACCATGAGGACAGGCGATGACCCTTGTTGAGATGGGAACACTGCAGCTCAGAGGATGGGGGAGGTCACTGGTTAAGCGTACAGCTCAGGGGGCTGAGTGCCTGTTTAGGCAAGCACAGGGACTGAGGCTGATTCCCAGTACTACATGCCTCACTGGCCCTGCCCCTGGGCGTGCTGAGCTGGCGAATGAGTACAGGCGTGGAGGTACATGCCTGTAATACCAGTGCTGGGAAGGCTGAACACAGGAGGATCACTATGAGTCCAAGCTGGGTAGTGAGGCCTGTACCAAATACATTAAAAAGAAAAAAGAAAAAGCATACAGAACATGGCAGGGGCGAGGCTGGCATGAACCTGAGCCTGTTGCCCAGGAGCCATAACCACCCCTGCAGGAGACCAGGCTGTAGAGCCTCACCCCAAACCTTCTTATCCCACACTCACCTTGACCTCTTTTTCCAAGTAGTCACATAAGAGAATCTGGGGGTCGATGAGATAGTCAGGGGGATAAAGGGGCATCGAGTGCAGGGGTCGGCGGCTCACACTATTGCGAAAGGCTGCCCGGCGTGTGGCCTTGGGAAACACAAGCCTTCGGATGGGGGACACAAAGCCCTGGGGACAACAGAAGGGATAATAGCACTGACTTTATCCGGCACTTATTATGCCTACTGTTTTCCTTACAGGGTCTAAGTTAACTCTTATAAAAACTCTGTAAAAGTAAGCCGGGCATGGTGGCGCATGCCTGTAATCCCAGCACTCGGGAGGCTGAGGCAGGAGGATTGTTGAGTTCGAGACCAGCCTGAGCTACAAAGTGAGCTTAAGGCCAGCCTGAACTGCATAGTGAGACCCTGTCTCAAAAAGACAGAAAAAAAAAAACTCTGTAAAAGGACTGAGGAGATAGCACAGTGGTCTAGCAAGGACCTGAATTTGGTCCCCATGCTGTGCAGGCCCCAGATTCCCAGGTGTCTTGCCTGTCCAAGTGTGGTGGCACATGCCTATAACCCCAGCCCTAGGGTGGCTGAGGTCACTATGAGTCTGAACTGCATAGCAAGACCTTTTAAGGTAGGTAAATAAATGGGGGGAAAAAACCTTAAAATCAAAAAACCCTGTAAAAGGTGCACCTCTGTGAATCCTTCTTCACAGATGAAAAACTTCCGTCTCAGAGAGGGAGCAAGCTGAGAAGCTAACAGCCACAGAACCAGTCTAGCTCCAGAGTGCAGCCGGAGTGGGGGGCAGCTGCTCAGAAGTGTGGGCCTCACCTTTGGGCTCCAATCTTATCCCCCTGGTGAAGGTGTAGTCCCTGTCAATCAGGTTTAAGGAATGGGTCCAGACTAAAGCAAATATTTAAAAAGATCAGTGTTGATCCATGGTGGATGCAAAGGTTTTGTTCTCTGTGTTTTCCTAAAAGTCAGAAATAAGTAATTTAAGAGCAAACCAGAGGCACCTGCATAAAAGTGGCTGGGATCAAGGTTAGAGGTGCAAATTATAGGTGCCCAGCCCAGACCAACAGAATCTAAATATCCAGCAGCAGTGTCTCGGAGCCCAGAGAAATGGAGATTCCCAGGCTCTGTCCTGGCCCTCTGAACTCTGGAGGTAGGGCCCAGTGGTCAGGATTTAACAGGCCCTCTGGGAGATTCTGACACTCGCCCGGTGTGAGAACCACACTTTTGTGCAGATGCTCCCCACTCTGGCTGCACCCTGCCTGGAAGTACTTGTTTGGGCAGCTTCTAAAACAAGGTGCTCAGGCTACACCCTAGACCAACCAAATCGGGAGCTCTGGGGCTGGAACTCTTGCAGGATCCTCGATGATTTCAGCTGCAGCCCAGCTCTGAGCATATAAATAGAATTTGTGGCATGAGTTTTTAGCTGATGCAATAAGACAGGGTGAACATCCCTACCCTTGGGAGCTCAAGTTCTAATTGAACTAAACACACTAAAAAAGCCCCCAAGTGCCTGGGTTCATTCTTTCATTCATGCTGGGATTCAGGTCCTCAACTGGACCCAGGCCTGCCTCCAGGGTTCATGATAAACAGCCTGGACTGGTGAGTTTCACACCCCACTGTGTTCATGCGTTTTGATCCAGGGGTGGTGGGGTGGAGCTGAAGCTTCATCTGTCTAATATGCTCCTGCATGTGGGTGCTGTGGCTGTACGCCACGCCTGGAGTAGCTGGAACCAGGACCAGTGGTTCTCAGAGTGTGTCCACTGCCACCTCCCGGGAGAGTGTTGGGAACACCACCTCGCACACAACACTTGAGATCTATTAAGTTTCACCCCAAAGATCTACTCAAAACACTCCCTGTCCCCTTCCTTCTACCTGTTAGCTCTTAGCAAAAACTTAACAGTCTATGGGTAGGGACACTAACATGCTGTCTCAAACTGCAGAGCAAAGAGTCTTTTATGTAGTTTTACATTATTTGACTCATTGCCTTAAGGAAACAAAACAAAATACAACTGTTCCTCTTACTAACCTGTGGGCTCTGGGGCAGGAGCAGGGAACCCATCTGACTTTGTGCGCTACTGTATCACCACCAGCCCCTGGCACAAGACAGGTGCTCAATAAATGCCAATCAAAGGAAAATGGCAGAAAGGGCGTGTGCATGTGGTAGCTCCCTCCCCAGCGCTCTGTGATTCACACAGGCACCTTTTGGAGCACCCTGAGCCAGGGTTCTTGGGAAAGGAGGGCACTGTGTGGGTGGAGCGGGGAGAGTTGGAATGCAAGGAGTTCCGGGACACAGCCAGCAAAGTGGACTAAAAAACTTGTCAGAGTTGGGAAGGGGTGGATGGGCAGGGTCAGGGGATGGCTCCCAGGCTGAGACCTTCGGAGGGAGCCTGATGCAAAGATGCGGAGAAGGCAAGAGATCCAGACTGAGACAGGCTGCCTCTTAGCACAGAGGTGCCCCAGCTAGAGGTGGGGGGTGGGGGTGGAAGGTTGGGTCTGCTGGGTGTCTGTCTGTCCCTCTGAGGAGCCACAGGAGAAACCCACCAGAAATACCAGGGAAGCAAGTTTACCAGGAAGGTGCCTATCTCTCTGTCTTGTCTGTTCAAGGATAGCAGAGCCACCAATAGTGAGGAACAATTTGGGTAGTTCAAAGCCCAAATGCCTGGCTGCAGAGCCGTGGGGGTGGGTAGAAAGGAAGTGAGGAGGAAGGCCCACCTATGCCACCCCTGCCCCAGAAGCCCCTTTCCACAGCTTCAGGGGCACTCCTCTGCCCTGCGCCCCCTCAAGCTCCCACCTACCTTCTTCCCTTTCTTGACTTCATAGTCCATAGTGAAGCATCCTCTCTCCTCCTGCCGCCCTCTCCGCCGCACCCCCAGCCCCAGTTCCTTTGTTCTTTTTCCTGCCTGGTCGGAAACTCCACCAGTGCTGTAGTTCCTGTCCCTCCCATTCGTGTGGCCGTGGGGAGGGGAGGTGGAGGACATGGCGCTGGGGACCCTGCAGCCCTGAGTGGGGGCCTAGGCTTCCAGCCGGACGGATGTTGACTCAGGAGGGGCTTAGCCATTGGGCAAGCCTGGGAAGGGGCTGCAAGTGTGGAATCCGAATTTGGAAAAGTTCAAGTACCAGCCCCTCTTCTGCCACTGACTGACCTTATTAATGGAATGGCCTCGGCAAGGCGGTCAGTTCCTCAGTCAGAGCTGCGCACTTGCTCCTGCCCTGGGCTGCTGTGGGAAGACACGGTATTCTGAAGTATACCGTGTCTAAGTAAGTGACAGTTTAAAACAACTCATTACTATTCAAAGAGACAGCTCATCGCTTCTCGGCCTTTTGGCTGAGATCAAGTGTAGAGACAGCTCGTGTGGGCCTTGGAGATGACTGCCTGGGTTTGATACCTGGCTTTGCTACTTATCAGGGTTACAAGCTTGGGTGATTTCTACAAGCACTGATAGTTCATTCAGCTTCTGACTTCTTAGTAACCATCTAAGGATTAATGCGCACAAAATAGCTCCTGGCACATATTACTCAATAAATTTTGGCTATAGGACTGGGGATGGAGCTCAGCAGTAAAACATTTGACTAGCATGCATTTGACCCCCAGAACCACACACACACACACACACACACACACACACGCACTAGCTGTTTACTTCTGTATGGTTCATGGACTGTTTTACTGTTTCTTGGGAGAAGGTTAGGAAGGTAGGGCCTCTTTGTGCCCCTGTGCCAAGCACAGTGCTTGCTTATTCCTTGCCTTGTTAGAGTACCATTATTCCTACTACACAATTTTTTTTTTTGTTTTGAGACAGGGTCTCATTATCTAGTTCAGGCTGGTCACTATTCCAGGCTGACTTCAAATTCAGTAATCTTCCTGCCTCAGCCTCCCAAGAGCTGGGATTGCAAGCATGTGCCACCACATCGGGCCTCCTACGTAGATTTTTAAAACTGAAAAGGATTTTTTTTTTTTTTTTTTTTTTTGGGGCTGGCTCAGGCTGTGATAAGTGTGAGTGTGGTGTGGAATGTGGAGCTGGGGATCGAACCTCAGTCCCACAAGCCTGACTGGGTTGCCCCAGGCAGGCACTTAAACAACTGAGCTAATCAGCAAATCCCTAAATTTTTATTTTTATTTTATTTATTTATCTTTTGTATTTTAGGGAAGGGTCTACAGGGTGTTTAGAGTCTCACAACTAGATCGGACTTGCAGCGATCTGCCTGTTAACAGCCTCCGGAGAGCTGGGATTATAGCCACGCGCCGCCACGCCCAGTCTCAATTGCTGTCTCCGCGCACGCGCGAGGTGGGGGGGGGCCGGCAGCAGGGCAGGCCTGGGGATTGAACCCCTGGCTTCTGTGCCTACTTGCAGGCGCTTTAAACTGGTGAGCTATTTGGCCGGCCCAGGCCTCTAAATTTTTAAAACTGAGATTCAAGGTCCGAGCCTAGCTCGGTAAGGTCACAAAGTGAATGATAAAACCTGGTGCTTTGGCTGGTCTGGACCTGAAGTCCAGTGCCCCTTACCTCTGGTACCTGTGCCTCCTACATGCCCCACCCAGAACATTTCCAAAGGTCCTTAGTGGCCCATCCTTATGGTGCCTTGACTCCTGGATTCCGAAGGTTCATATTCTGGAACGTCTTTGTTGTAGGACTCTGCTCCGCCCCTTCTCCCCTCTCTCCCCTCCCCTCCCCTCTCTGTCTCTTTCTATAAATCTATCCATCTACAGGTCTCACTATGTAGTTTGGGCTGGTTTTGCACTCACTATGTAGTCCAGGGTGGCTCTGAACACCCAGTGAGCCTCCTGCCTCAGCGTCCCAGGTGCTGGAATTACAGCTGTGCACTACCACACCTGGTTCCAGGTTTCTTATTGAACCTTCACTTTGTCAAAGTATTCTTATTTTCCCAATAGGATCCATGGTCCCCAAAACTCTGTCCTGCTGTTCAGAGATGTGGCAGGAAGTCAAGGACACAGACAAGAACGCGACTGGAAAGCGTGACGTGCAGGGCCAGGGCACTGAGCTGGAAGGCAGCAGTGTGTGCCAGGTCAGTGTGAGTTGGAGAGAGCCTCACGACTTCCTGCGACTCTGGCTGTGAGGCTGGTAGTGCCAGCGCTCCTGGCATCTCCTTCCTGCTCTCCTACATCCTGCTAGTCGCTCCAGGAGCAGGAAATGAGATTTGCACTCAGCCTGCTCCTCCACAACAGGAAGAGGCAGGGATGTGTGAGCCGATCCCAGACTCTGTTCTTTACAGGGAAGTCACCACTTACCCCTTGGGCCAGTTCAGAGTCCCTACTGTCAGAGTGTCAGCAGGCATCAAAGATGTTCTCTTACTCTGCCACGTCTATGGTTGACTTTTGCAAGCTTTGACCTCTCCCTGTGGCTCAGTTTTCCTATCTATAAAATGGGGCTTTATATTATTCTTTGACTGACTTCAAGCATCTCTTAGTGGGAATACCCACTAAGACCAGACGTGTTTCAAATACCACTAGAAAGAGAGTGATCTGAGTATTCTCTGCAGTGTTCATCCCAGAGCCATGAACAGATGAAGTACTTGGTAAACATCAGTGGAAGCCTTTGCAGAAGGCGGACCTATGGTCAAATGTGAATGACCTTGAACAAGTGATCTCATCTCTCAGAGCCGCAAAATCCTCCGATGTCAAAGCAGAATAATGATGGTGCCTGCCTCAGATGGCTGCTATGGGGATTAAATGTGAACAGAAGCATACAGTGATAACGTATATTATTAAAGTTAGCTTGTGAATCAAAAATGAGATAAGCCAAACAACGTAGGTGTTTTTAGACACCTCACTGTGGCAGATAGCATTCACCTCCAGTTGATTTGCAGGGTTGCCTAGAGAGCTGTGTCAGGGATTATAAAAAGCAAATCTGCTCGCAGCAGGAAAAAAAGGATTGATTATCAATGCCTGCCCTGGTGGCAGGAGGGAATGGGGCAGCAGGGCCAGCATGCGATGTGCATATGCCAACCCTGAGTGCTTAGAGAGAGACGCCCGGCAGGAACTCTGCTGTAGGTGAGCTGCTTGTGTGGGAAGGCAGACGCAGGAGCCATCCCCCGAGCCCGAGGCCTTGCAGCCTAGCTGGGAAAGAGAAGGGAGGGAGGCCGAGGACACAGCTTGAGCAAGTGCCCGAAGCCTGATGCCTGATGTGGTGCTTCTGGCTGCAGGACATGGCAATCCACACCGAAGGGGCGACAAGGAGGGGCGTCATTACTGCTTGCGACAGGGAGTCCCAGGATGAGTGCTCTTAGGGCTGGGTAACTGAGCAGCTGAACAGTGGATCATACTTTTTTACTTTGCGGGTGTTGTGGGCTGAACTATGTGCCCCTCCTCTTTTATGTGTAGAAGGATTTAACCCTGTTCTGAATATTTCGAAAGGGGTCCCTAGGAAGCCTTCATGGAAGCAGGCAGGTGAGTTTGGAAAAGCTCAGTGGATCAGGTGGGACTTGTGGAGCTGAGGCTCAGGAGATGCTGGGGCAGATTTGTGAAAAGTCAGCATCAAGCAAAAGGGTTGACCTTTGTCCTGGAAATGCTGGAGAGACAGGGGGTTGTAGGCAGCTGAATTAGATAGAAATATTACAGGCAGTCAGACAGGGCCGGGCCCTCGAAGGAGACAGCACGGAAGATAAGATGCCTTACAGCTGTGAGACAGAGGGGTGCTCCTGCTGTGGGCCAGACCTAAAGACCAAAGATCAAAGAAATGCTCACCTCCCTAAAGGTAAGCATCTGGGGTTGATCATCACCTTGAGGAAGCCAGGAAGAGTCACATCCAACTACTACCAACTACTGGATAAACTCCTATTCCCTATTCCTGCCCGCTTGCTACATGACTCACTCCCCCATTTGGTCCTAGATTTAATCAATTTTACCTGAGCAGTGGTACTTGTAATCTCAGTGGTTGACCACAGTTTTGTCCCACCTCATGCTCACCTAAATGAGTTCCCATGTTCTCCACTTTAGACTTGCCTCACCACATGGTTTTTATTCTATAAAAATCCCCCAGAAGAGACAGTTTCTCAAGGCAACCCACTGAGGTCCCCCTTCTACCCCTCTCTCAGACAGGAACTTTCTTTCCCTCAGTAAATATTTTGCTCTTAACCTCCATTTGTTCTGAAATTCATTCTTTGGCTTTAGAGAACACAAGCTCGTTCCAGGTACCTCTCAGGTCAGGACTTTTGTTCCCCTATACCTTTTTTTTCAGTACCAGGGATCAAACTCTGTGCTTGTCAGGCAGATGCTTAGACTGCTGAGCTGTCTCCCTGCCCCTTCATTCCCCTCTATCAACGGGAAGTTCAAAAACAAGTAAACATGATGATAAGATTTGCGTGAAGATGCATGAAAGGGATGGTCCTAGGAGCGAGGTCTTTAGACTCCTTCATGCCAATATCTTCTGGAGACCATTTGAAGTAGGGTCCCAGGTATGTTCCATCTACTCTGTGGTTATGGGAATGGAAATCTGCATTTGAAAAAAAGCCGCCTGTCCTCCAAATAGTTCTGATGCTTTTGGAAGCCTGAGGACTGCTGGGTTAGTGCCGAAACCCTGGAGGAGGGACCTCTTAGAAGGCAAGGCCTTCTGTAAAATAAACTCCTGTTTTATCTCTCTCGTTCATATACCTGAGAGAATTTTGTCCTGGGTCTTGATTGTGTCCTGGACTCATCCAGTGACCCAAGACAAGTATGTTCTCGCCCCTCCCTCTTTCTCCTTATCTATAAAATGAGTTTGGAGATAATTCCTGGACGTGTCGACCGAACTCTGGATGACTGATGGTGGTTCTGCCCAGTCAAGGGAGTTGCTTACTGCCCGACCTCTGGCAACCAGCAGCTGTTCTCCCTAGGAGCCAGAGATTATGGCAAGAGGTAGCCTTCCTCGGCATTCTTCAGTCCCTCACCCCAGAACAGCCAAAACAATAGGACACAAGCAGCACATATTGAAATGACTTTTAATATGTCGCAGCAAAATTAAAAATATACAAAAAGTGTGTGGAGTACAAAAGAGTCTTAGTTCAGAAGCTGCAGCTTGGGGCCCCCTCCCCCTCCTGGGGAGGCTCAGAAGGGCGAGTGGGGTGAGGGAACCTGGAATGGCACAGATGTAAATATCTAGAAGAGGGGCTGAGACTAGGAAACAGAAGGAGCAGAGGGAGTCACCGGGAGTGTGCTGATAGAGGGCAGTCAGCCCCTCAGGCATGGCTAGTACTTCCTGGAGGAGAACTGGGGCTGCGGGTCAGAGGGGGGGGGGGGGGGGAGGATTCTGGTGGGGCCAGGAGGATCTGAGTTTTGGTCCCACCTTGCCATCAGCTTTCTGTGTGACCTTGGGAAGGCCACCTCGGACCTCTGGACCTGCTCTTCCATGTATTCCCAGGGTGAGCTGCGAGAGCCCGCCTGGGGGCCTGTGGAGGCAGGAATGTGCGGGCATCTACCAGTGTTTTTCATAGTAGGCAATCGACTGAATAGGACGCTCGCGCCTTGGGCCCGGAGGCGCACCGCAGGCCTTTGCAGCATTTACTGCAACCACGATCTCAGTGTGAACCGATGGCAAAATGAATTCATCAAGAAAGGAGGTTGGCTTAGGAGAAAATACAGATCTCCCAAAGCACAGGATTATCAGGTATGAAAGAGTAAGTGGTGACTCCAGGAAAGGTTCCTGCTCCTTGCAGGGGGACAGGGGCTGTTTGCCTGAGGCCCCTTCGTGTTTGGGGGTTTAGCCCAATGCAGAGGAGCAGGAATAAGGGAGGGAGAAGCCCATGGTAGGTTTGGATGGATTCTGGGCTTCAAGTGACAGGGGGATGAGGAAGTAATTTTCTTCCCCGCATAATGTTGTCTTTACCCCCCACTTTTGTCCCAAGGTCCCCTCCACTGTGAAATTATTGCAGTGGCTCTGGGTCCCCACCCCTCCAGCCCAGCCTGGGGGGCCTTTGTGGTGATTGTGCATAGACTAAAGGCCAGGATTAGGGGGAGAGGACAGCCTTCCTGTCAAGAGGTTAGAGGGGAAGAAGCCAAAGACAGGAAGTGCCCTGTGTCCCCGAGTGTTTAATGTCAGGCAGGCTTGGCAGCTCAAGCAGGCCAGGCTGGGTGGGGGCCTCCCTCTTCTGCTGTGTCCTGCTCCAGCCTTCTTCCTCCCCTTGTCCCCACCAGCTGCAACCAAAGGCCTGGAAATGCCACATCTCTCCCCAATCTAGGTCCTCCTCCCCTCAGCCTAGGGTCTCAGAAACCTCTTTGGCAGGGAAGGACTCAGACCCATGCCCCTCTGCTGCCCATGTGGCCTGGCACTGGCTCAGTCCCTTCTACTAAGAGGTCACAAAGGACTCCAGCTCAGGCAGATCCCGGGGCCGGCACAGCACAGGGCAGTGGTTCCCTTTTTGTTGGTGTCCTAAGCCTCAAATCCTCCTCACAACTAGCAGCACACATCCTCCAGAAGGAGGACTCCAGCCTCTAGCCGCCCAGAGGCCTGTACCCCTCAGATGATGGTTCCCAAGCCAGCGTCCTTGTGGATTTCTCGTTCTCTCGCTCTCCTTGCCAGCTTAGGGGAGTGAGGTCTTTCAGATGGCTGGGTGACAGGGGCATAGTTACACTGGTGAAGTCTCAGAGGAAGCCATGGCTTCTTTCCCTCACTTCCCCCAGAGATTTCCAGATGCTGTAGGACTCCTCAGAATCTTCTCAACATTTTGAACCGAATTTTTCAAACAGGTGACCCTGGTATGAGTGTTTAGTTTGGCCAGTAGAGTATGTTTGTGAAAATCTGGACTTTGGTGACAGCGGAGTGGGGCCCATAGTGTCCCTGTCTGCCAGCCCCCCATCCCACTGGCACCTCCATTTCCCTAGCTTTCATTACCTGCAGACATTTGAGTCTGCAGGCCACACACCCACCCCAAAAAACCTTCTCCCCATGCTCAGGGGCCTCCAAGGGAAGGACCTGCAGAGCTCCGGTCTTCAAGGAGCTTCGGGGCTGCCAGGAACACACTTTCCTGCATTCCCAGCCCCCTCATCTCGCCTGGAGACCTGGACCTGCCACGCTCTGCTTTTCCAGCTCTTATGGATGACCCAGCTCCAGGGAGACACGGGTGTTGCAGGGAGCTGGCTGAGGATAAGGCAGATCTGTGGGGAGGTACAGGCATGAGGCAGAGGAGGAGGGGACTAAGAAAGCCTCCCTGTTGGGCAGCCCTTGCTGGGGAGCATGGGGGCCTGTGCTGTTCAGCTGGGGTGATCTACACAAGGCACATGTTATGTCAGTGCATGGACGTGTGACCAGGGGTGCTTGATGCCTGGAGATGTTGGGGACGACAGTCAGCAGTTCAAGGGTGGGAGCTCCAGGAAGTAGGAAGACTGGTCTGCCCTGGGAATAGGGACAGGTCCCCTGGGATTAGGTACTAGGGCAGGGCCTCCTGGTGCTTTGGTACCAGAATGTCTCCTCTTCTCTTCCTGGCAAAATTAAGATACATATGACTACCTCTCACCCCAGGACAGTCCTACCTCTGTTACTGACTTTCTGTGTGATTCCAAGCAAGTGCCTGCCCTACCCAGGCCTCAGTTTCTCCTTTATAATGGATGTGGAGGGCAGGTGGCTGAGAGGATCCGGGCCATGGTTCTGGAGCCTGTGGGGGAGAACTGAGCATCCAGGCTAGAGTGAGACAGGACTGGGAATGCAGAACCCGAGGGGTTCAGCTGTCAGGAAGACAAGTGGGCTGAGGTAGATTGTGTGACAGAAAGGAACAGGAAACGGCTCCAAGGGGATGGGCCTTCCTCACCCTGCCTCCCCTATCCCAGTACAAGGGGCAGGCCAGCAGAGAGGAAGCCTCAGGACAGGAAAGATGGGGTCCTAAAATCCAGGGTCAGAAGGCCGACTCTCTCCTGAAGCAAAGCAGCAGGTGCCCAGTACCTTCTCCTCTGGCTCTTTGACCATGATCTTCTCTGGAGTTCAGTTGTTCTCACACACAAAGTCCTGAGGGAAGGTTCTGTGGGACTGCGTTTTTAAAAAAAATGTTGCTGTGATTCCCCTGTGAGCCTCAAGCTGTGCCTGGCACTGCCAACTCACTCATGTGCCCCAGCTCCTGGAGCTCCCAGAGCTGGAAACGGACCCCAGCTCTCCAGGTGGGCCAGTTCCAGGACTCTAGGGAGTAAAATAACGTGCCAAGGTGACCCTCATGGTGCTGTGTTGAGCCTCAGTTTCCTCATCTGTAGGATGGAAAGACAACACTTCTGATTGGGATGTTGAAAAAGAGGGGAAAGTGTAAGGGAACCACACAGGGGGGGGGGATCTCCTGGCACAACCAGGAAATCCCCACTGGCAAGGCTCGTCTCACCAAGACTCTGGTGGGTGTGTGACCAAGCGTGGAACTGGGTCTCAGGAGACAGCTCAGGGGCAGAGCACCAGGAGCGTGGGTCAGAGTGGGGCTGCTAGAGACAGGGCACCCCATCACTCTTGAGCTCCTGAGGCTCAAGGAATCAGAGAAGCAGAGGACGAAGGAGAAGCGCTCTGTGCGGCAGGAGGGACACAGCATCTTGGCCTGGTGCTTTCTGTGTGGCTGCCTGTGGTGCCTGGGGCACTCACAACCCTGCCCTCTTTACACCCCAAGTGGGCCCCTCCTTGCAATCTCAGCAAATCACCATCTGATGGGACAGCCAGCCGCTGAGGGCCTTGGGCGAGCAGCTGCCACTCGGGGCCTCAGTTTCCCACCTGTAATCTGTAGGGAAGCTGGGCAGTGACACTGAGCAGGGACGCTAAGCACACCCGGCAATCTGCGTAGTGTAGGGTTCTCGTGGCCTACCTTGTCCCCAGCCAGGGTCTGCACCCCCTCCTAGTGAACCCACCTGAGCTGGTTGGAAGAATGGGAAGGGGCTCCAGCTTCTGCTTCAACAGTTCATCCCTCCGACCCACGTGGCCACCTGTCACCCCCACGACCCCGTACCACATCTAGGACTGACCCTCTGGTCAGAGGAGCAGCCCTGGATGTGTGATCCCATGTGCACCCCAGGATGTTCGGGCCATGGGAACGGGTCATGAATTCTGGGGGGCTGTCAGATCTGAGATAAAACAAGTCAGCTTCCCAGATGCTGCCCGGAGAATTGCATGTGCAGGGTGGCAGAGAGCCAGGTTCATGTCACATTCCCAGAGCTATTATTTTTCCTGATGAGAACAAGTTGGCAGCTGAAATAGCTCTGGTTCTGGGGACAACTTTCTCTTTAGAAAGATGACTGTGGACCAAGATGGACAGGAACCTAGAACTCCTATAAGCCCCAGAAGTCTAGAATTGCAGCACCATCCCTAGACCACTCCACTTGCACTGGGCTCTCGGGGCCCCTTTCTCCTCACCCACTGTAGTAGACACATGGAGCAGTGTCCTTGACCCTGTGTCCTTACTTCTGTCATAAGATAGATCCGCTACTGCCCGGGACATCTTAGCAGCTGTGTGTCCCAGAGCTTCATCTAGAGCTAGGTGTGTGGTGTGTCCAGAGCAGCTCCTCCGCCGCATGTCCTGCCACCTCATCTGTAGCTCAGCGCACACAGAGTACCTTCCTAGACACTTTATCTGCTGTGTTCAAGACCTTCGCCTAGAAGAAATGTTCAAGATACTCATCTAGAACAAAGAATGGCTCTCGGAGAAATTCCCCTGAGGCACCTAGAACCTCATCCATGCCACTCCACAGCAAAGGATGTTGCCCAAGGAGCTGATGTTTCTTACTCTCTCTGCTCTAGACCGTAGATTCATCTCCCCAGACCGTCACCCTGCCAGCCTGGGCCTTCAGGGTT
>PVKA01023874.1:0-35011 GCA_004027165.1 Ctenomys sociabilis
GAAAAAAAAATAAAAAAAAAATAAAATAAAGAAAAAAAAACCTTGATTCATATTATTGTTGTTATTATTATTATTATTACTATTATTATTGCATCATTTTTATAGTTACTGCTCAATACATTTAGGGTGTTATGGTTTGTGTCTGGTTGTCTCCCCAAAGCCTCATGCAGTCATGGGGCAGCTTCTGGAGTTTGTGACTGGGTGTGAATGCTGCACTTGCCCTGAGACAGGTAATTTGTGGTATTTCTATATAATGGAGTATTACTCAGCTGTTAAGAATGATAAGTTTGAAGCATTTATACTGAACTGGATACCACTTGAACATATACTCATAAGTGAAATAATTTGTGTTACAATGTAAAGAAGGTTGAGAGGCTGGCACTGAGACATAGGGATTATATGCAAAGGTCCACATGTATTTATCAGTAATATGTTTTATCTTCCCATAATCAATCTTACTTGTTGCTTACCTTTACTTGGCTGCATCTTTCTTTTATAATTAGCTAAAGTTATTTAATATTCCCTTTTGGAAAATATACCCTAGCATTAGAAAACATAGGCATACATGTAACAAGATATTATTAAATTTTATTTTACAGAGTTAATATAAAACAGAAAAATAATTATTTTGATCTGTGTCTAAATGTCCCTCATGAAGTCTCATGTGATCACGAGCAGGCTTTTCAGAGGAGGCTGACTCTGGAAGTGGATATACTCTCTATTGATGGGATTGGTGGTGTAAGTGCTCCAACACTCCTAGGGCAAGTAGCTTGGATGCAATGTAAGAGAAAAAGAGGTTCCTTTCACCTTTGCAAAAGTTGCTTATATACCTTTTCTTCCTGGACTTTGGGTTTCAGATATTTTGTCGCAGCAATGAGAAAAAAAGTAGCTAAGACAATAATGACTGCCTAAGTACAAGTATGTATTATACTGACGATTTGGTAGACTCAGTATCATCCATTAATAGTATGAGATTGAACAATGTATTAAATACATTTGTTTTATTGCATATATTTTATTTTTTAAAGAATATAAAATAGTTATTTAAAAACCAACAGCATTAGAAATTATAAATTTTCACTATGCAAAGTAATAGGATTTCAACAATGGTTGCTGTCTTGCATAATATCATCTTCAGGTTAGTAGTTCATGTTACCAGATATAAGCATGAAAGATTGGTTTAAAGAAAAAACAAAACAAAACAATAGCAAAATAGTTGTAAGAAATTCAAAAGAAAAGAAAGTAAAAATAAAAAATACCTGAAGCATTAATTGTTCCTTTCAAAAGACCCATCCTTTCAAAAGAAAAATCAGCAGTACAACTATGCAAACCATTCTGGACATATACCTAAATATATATTTTTCCCTTCTTTCATTTGTCCTTCTCCTTATCCCAATTTTTCCTACCAGTTGAACTCATTCTTTCCCTTTCACAGTACTTATTGTGAGATAATCAGTGAGATAATCAGATGTTTGCACATGCGGATCCGATTTATGTCACTTACCAATATAGGCTCTACTTGCATCCATTTATCTACAAAAGCCTCAAATTTATCTTTTTTATAGCTGAATAATACCCCTTTGTGCAAAAATGCCATATCATTTTTATCCATTTTTCAGTGGATGGGCATTTTGGTTGTTTCCAAAATTTAGAGATGATAAAAGATATAATGATTAGAAAAGAAATGAAATGATCATTATTTGTACATGACATGATACAGTACATGGAAGATTCCACAAACTTCACTAAGAGACTTGTAGATTTAATCACCAAATTCAGTAGCATAGGATATAAAGTTAACACTTGAAAATCAATATCATTTCTGTACAAAAACAATGAACACACCGAGAGAGACATTATGGAAACAACTCCTTTCACAAAAGGATTTCAACCCAAAAAATGATATACTCAGAAATCAATCTCACAAAAGAAGTAAAAGGGCCAGCCAAATAGCTCAGTGATTAAAGTCCCTGCAAATGGGGTCAGGGGCTCAATCCCTGCTGTGCTGGCCCCGCCCCTGGGGCACACTGAGATGGCAATTGAGACTGGGTGTGGTGGCACACTCTTGTAATCCAAGCTCTTGGGTGGCTATAAACAGGCAGATCACGAAGAAGAAGAAGAAGGAGAAGGAGAAGGAGAAGGAGAAGGAGAAGAAGAAGAAGAAGAAGAAGAAGAAGAAGAAGAAGAAGAAGAAGAAGAAGAAGAAGAAGAAGAAGAAGAAGAAGAAGAAGAAGAAGAAGAAGAAGAAGAAGAAGAAGAAGAAGAAGAAGAAGAAGATTTATACGGTAAAAATTATATTACTCTCAAAAAAGCAAGATCAAGGGGGTTTCAGAAAATTAAAAAATATTCTTTGCTCCTGAATCAGAAAAACCAACATTGTGAAAATGGCCATACTCCCAAATTTTTATACAGATTCAATGTAATCCCAATTAAAATATAAGTAGTATATATCACAGATCTAGAAAAAGAATTCCTAAAATTCATCTGGAACCAGAAGAGACCTAGAATAGCAAAAGCAATTCTGGGTAACAAATGAAAGGCAGGAGACAACACAATCTCTTACTTGAAATTATACTACAAAGCTATTGTGATAAAATAAGCATGGTACTGGCAAAAAAGAAAAAAATAAATCTGGAGATCATTGTAAAAGATTAGAAGATGCAGACACAGCTATAAACATAGTCAAGGACCTTATCTTCAGCAAAGAAGCCAAACATGTTCACTGGAAGAAAAATAGCCCATTTAATAAAAGGTGCTAGAAAAACTGGCTTTTCACATGCCAAAGGCTTAAAATAGACCCATGCCTAACACTGTGCATAAAACTATAGTCAAAATGGATCAAAGATTTAAATATTAAAATTGAAACACTAAGTATTCTGGAAGAGAAAGTAAGCAGAATCCTTAAGGACATAAAGATACATAGTGTTCATGAACAAACATCACACTGCTTGAGAAATACTTCAAAGAATCAACAATTGGAATCTCATCTTTTTGAAGATTCTGCACATCAAAAGAAATCACCAACACAGTAAAAGAGCAAATCCCTGAATTGAGAAAACTTTACAGTGGACTGTCCTTCAGACAAAGGACTCCTATCTCGATCATATAAAGAATTTTTTCATAATCAGACTTTCAAATTCAAAGACCCAATCTAAAAATGGACATCTGAGATGAATATACACTTCACAAATGAAAAGCAACTGGAAAATAAATACATGAAAAAATGTTCAACATCATGGGTCATTCAAGACATACAAATTAAAACAATGCTGAGGTACCATCTTATGCTAGAAAGAACTCCTATCATCAAGAAGTCAATCAATAACAAATACTGAAGAAGCTGTGGGGAAAATGGAATTTTTCTCTACTATTAGTGGGAGTGCAGGCTGGTACAGTCATCATGGAAATCAGCATGGAGCTTCCTCAGAACGCTAGGACCCCCATTCAAGCCAGCTCTTGCCCCCTTTGGAATTTTTACAAAGAACCCAAATTCTCACATCACAGTGCTATAACATGCACCCATGTTTGGAGTGTAATTTTTCATTAAATACATTGCTAATAATAACTTTCAGAGTTGTGTCAATTCTGAAATTCACTTAGAAATTCAATGCAGTGAATATAACTAAGGTAATCTTGAGAAAAAGTGGCAAGACTTACGCTACCAGATACTAAAATTAATTTTAAGGATGTGATATTAGCAGTTTTAGAGTAATAGACACATTAAGCATAATAAATGTCTAACTGTATACTAACACCTGATTTATCACAAAGAAAGTGTGCAGACCTTTGAGAAAAAAATTAAGTCTTTAGGAAAAGGTGTTATTAAATCAGGCCTCTATAAGTAAAACACAAAAATTGATTCTCACTACACTGTACATGCAAAAATAAATCTCCAATGGATTTTAAGTATGTGATTTAAATAAATTAATATATAAATTAAGGTACAGAGAATTTTCTCAAAACACAAATCACAAATGAAATTTGTTAAATATTAATTATCTAATCATTAAGTCATATGAATTAGAACTGAGAAGCTCCATTCTTCAAAAGATAGTACTGAGTGAAAAATCAAGTCAAACTAAAAATCAATATTGGCCTGGGGAGATAGGTCTGCAGTCTAATATCCTGCTTGGCAAGTTTAAGGACCCAAGTTCAATTCCCAGGTCTTCATGCCCTGCCAGTGCACTGTGCCAGCCCCCAAATGAGGCATGGTGGTGCACATCCCAGAACTGGAGATGCTGATAAAGGAGAATCATTATGCATCTAAACTGCATAGTGAAACCCTATACCAAAAGAATAAAAATAAAATCAAAAAATTTAAAAAATAAAGATCAATATTCACAACAGCTCATATTTTATAAGTAAAAACATATATCATCAAGAAAAATTAAAATATCCAGTAAAAAGAGGTAAATTATTAAATAAATATTAAAATAAATTTAGTAATTTTTAAAATTATCAATAAAATTATGTAAATATGTGTGTCCTCAATAAGTAGAGAAATATGAGTTGAAGCAATGATATATTATTAAAGACTTTTCTATGGGAGCTAAAAGTAAAACAAACAAAAACAAAGAAACAAACAACAATAACAAGAATTACCACCTTTACCAACTACCAACAAAAACTCCCATATACCTCAGGGGAAGTGTAAATTGTTGCCATTTCTTTCAGCACCAATTTGGTGCTATCTACCACTCCAGAGCAAATATGTGTGCACCTTTACTTCAGGTGTTGAAAACTGAGAGGATCTCCACTATGCTGGTACTTGGAGGGGGAGCCTTGGCAAAGCATTGTCATGAGGGAAGAGTTCTCTCTAGGAGCAGTGCTGTTATGTAAGGGACTCCAGAAAACTTCCTTCTTCCTTCATCCTGACAAGTTGCACAGTAAGACAGCTGTGTGTTAGCCAGGTAATGGGCATTGTCTACATACTAAACCTGCTACGGCTTCAAGTTTGGGTCTCAGGCTCCATAACGACATGACATAAATTTATATTGCTGATAAATCACATGGTATTTTTATTATAACCTTGAAATGAAAAACAAATTTTACATCACTACATTGTCCGATAACCTCTATGGTCCAGTTGTTATATACAGAAATGCACACAGTAGTTTTATCTGTAATAGTACCCATATGGGTATAAATCAAATACCTAATAATGATAGAATAAGCTGAATCATATTTACTCAAAGCAATGCTGTACATCAATGAAGATGACTTACATAGTCTTGTTTGCTTTTTCTCTCATACTGAGACAAAATACTCTACAACCAAAATTAAGAGAGGAAAAAATTGTTGACCTCACAGTTTGCAGAGGTTTCAGTCCATACTCATCTGGCTCCGAGGCAGAATGGCACACGGAAGAGGACAGCAGTTCATGGCAGCGGAAGGAAGCAAACACAGCAAATGCTAAGAAAGAGAGGCAGGCAAGAGCGAGCCTCTTTCTCTGCTTTGTATTACACGCAGGGGACCTGCCCCTCAAATCCATAATCTCAGCATTGGACCATGAGTCACACACAAACTTTGGAAGCCCGCCCCATGACTATATGAGGATTTGGGGGGATATCTAGGCACAAACCACAACAGCTGCTGTTAATAAAACATGTTCACAAAATATTGTTAGGTGATGGAAGTAAGTTAAAAAAGAATAGCTATACAAAGCTCTATGTAAGTGTAAAGATTTTTACCATAAAATTTCCATATAATGAAACAAGATATATCTTTCTAGAATTTCAATGGTTTTATTTCAGTCCTTTTTCTGCATAAAATAAACTTTACCCTCCATTTATAAAATAGCACTTAAGGTTTTGCATATAAATGCGACTAAATTATGCAGCCATTTAAGTAACAAAATAACAGGATTAAACATGGGACTCAAGTTCATTGTGTTCAACTGTTCATTCAAAAAAGAATGCTTTCTCTTGTGGCATTCTCATAGTAATAACCCCCAAATAGGAGTGCACCAAAATGTGAGAAACTCATGAATTTTGCAACTAAAGATAACATAAAGCACAAATAATAGCAATAATATCAACACAATGTTTTTCAATCATACTTGTGGCTCTGTCTCTACACCATGCTTAGTAAAAGTCCATATTGCCTCGTAGATAATAGTTGTAACCAATTACACTAGCTTCTACCATTTTAGGAAAAGACAATCTTAAAAATGTCATGAACCTAAAATAGAAAGATCACAAAATTTAAAGTCAACCTGAGCAATATAGAAATTTAGGAAGACCACTGTGTGGCAAAATAAAAAGAACAAAATTTAAATGGCTGGAGTTGTGCCATGTGAAAAGCTCTGAGTTCAATCCCCCAGTACTTCTAGGAAAACAGAAATAACTGAACAAAAGCAACAGCAACAATAAAAACTTAGTTTGAGTTGATTAGGAAGAAGCTAACAGAAATTATTATGTGGAACATGATTGTATATAGATATCAATTTGTTAAGCCACTCATGAAGTAAATTTTCACAGGGAGTGTATTTTTCCAATGACTTAAGTAGAAGGTAAAGATTCTGGAATATTAGAAGTTGGATAAATATCTTTCAAAGCAGAGAAAGAAAAGGGTGGAAAATTCTATGCCTTGCCAGCCTTTAATAAGCAAGTCAGGTGCTATAATTAAACAGTTGGAGTGCACCAGTCTAACCTTTTGGTTTGTTGTGTTTTCAGCCTATTATTGCAGAGAGTAATTTAGAAGTTCTTTGTAGATGTTTACAACAATAAAATCATTCATGACTCACTACTACCACTTCTAAGAGCCAAATGTCTTGCATCAAGTCTACAGTTAATATAACTGAGCTATTTAAGTGAAAAAGTTATATACAGTTCCTCATACATTTGCAAGTTGATATTTTCCTAGATTATTGCATACCACTCAATTTGTAAGCAGCTAGAGAATTTCCAACTTGGAAGATGATTAAACCTTTCTCAGAAACCTGTGGGGTGGTGTGCTAAAAGAAATAATAGAGTCCTGGAAGATCTACCAAGTCATCTTGTATCAGGCAGATATTTCCAGCCTTTTTTATGCCTGTGCTCAGAATGTGTCATAAAGAATATTTTTTTCACAGCTCTCTTCATCTCAGCAAATTTTACTGTGGATATGTAAATGATTGGTTCTTCCAAATTGTCTCCAATAAGCACTTCACAATTTTTTTTTCTTATTTTTGCTTTGTTTACTACTTTTTTAATCAACTCATGTACCAGTTTGGGTTTGGGTAACTGCCTGGGGTACCAGTTGTACAACAACATCTAGTTCTAAAATATGTGTGGCACCACCAGTACTGGGTTCACGCATGCCATGACTATTTTTGAAGTTGCTTTACAGCTCTCCAGTTTCAGCAAAAACAGAGAAGACACACTCATTTCTTCCTCTCCTAGTAGGTACACCTGCATTTCCTTCACACAATACATAGAGAACCTTGCTAAATACTGAAAAGCAAACGGTACAAAAACAAATGATATCACATGTATTAGACAAAGAAACCAGAAGCTATACTATACAATATAGTATAGTATATTCATTATACTTGCATACCTCCCCCGCTAGATCCAAAGGCAGTTGTGTACCAAAGGCAATCAGATAAGCCCTAAGGGACCTTTCAGTCTTACCCTTGTAAAAAGAAATCTTCCTATAGACTAAGAAACAGAATAAAAATTCTTCTGTTTTCCTTTTCTTCATCCTTGCCCCAGTAACCCCATTCCAAAAGCTGCAGCTCTTCCACATTATGCCACTAAGCTGTAAGGAAGGAAAATCATTCTCTATGATCAGAGGAATTCAAATCCAAAGATACATAGGAAATCTGTGTTCCATTTCTTCCCCCTGCCCCAACCCCCAAATAGTCTTGGAAGCTAAACAAACTGTGATAAGTGAGCAGCTAGGCAGTTAAATTTAAATTCCATGTTGGTGCCAAAGAGTGTCAGGAAGTGTCTTAGTTACTTTTCTTATTGCTGAAACAAAATAGTTGACATGCAAAGTTAAAGGAGGAAAGGTTGTTTATCTCAGTTTGCAGAGGTTTCAATCCATAATTGGCTGGCTGAAAGGTGGGGTGACAGGACCGATAGACTTCATAAAGGAGAAACAGTTCTTGGCAAGCAGGCAGGAAAGAGCAAGCAAGAGATGACCGCAGCTCTTTCTATCCCTTATATCTTATCCAAGCAACCTAGGGTTGGGAACTCTCACTCCCTAATTCCAGGGCCCTTCACCCTACCATTGTACCATAAATCAATCCCAGTGTCACACATTCTAAGTACGACCAACTCTGAAAAAGCCAAATGGTGGCATAAGACTTTGGGAGGACACAAGTATAACATTCTTCCATTAGTTACTAATGACTCAGGTACATTCCTATGCGCAAAAGACATTTAGTCCATCTCTAAAAGTTGCCAAAGTCCTAAAGGTTTTAGCATAGCTGAAAAATCAAAGTCTAAAGTTTTCTCTGAGATGTAAGACTTCTTAGCAGTAAGTGCCTGAACAAACAAAAAAGTGAAACACCTCTAATATTTCATGGTAAAGATAGACATTTCCATGTCAAAAGTTATCAATGGGGGTAGCAAGAAATGGGAACAAAACAAGAGAAAAATCCAACAGAAAAAAACATTAAATTATGCATTTCCACTTCCAGCATCTTTAGCAATCTGTGACAAGTTGTGAACTCCAAAGGTCTTGGGTGACTCCACCTTCATAGCATATCCAGTGGTCCTAGCTCCCATTGATTCTCCCTTGGGCAAGTTCTGGTCCCTTCTTGCAGTTTCCCTCAGGCAATCCACATTCCTGATTTCTTCAGCCTTCTGGAGTCTCCACTGCACTTTCAGCTTTACCCTCCCAAATTTATACACTGATACCTCAGCAGCACACTGTCTAGACCTTCCTTTGAAATCTGAGTGGAAACCTTACTAACCCCACAAACTCTTGCATTTTTTCACTTAAAATTAGCACCACATGGATAATGCCAAGGTCCGCTATTATGTTGAGAATTGCTCAGGTTTCTTTCTTTCTTGGCTAAAGGGGTTGAGTACTTATAAAGCAAATCCCAAGAAACAACTTACTGAGGGAAGTTCCATTCTGGAACAGTAGCTGCAGGAGCTCTCAAAGCAAAGTCTCTCACTTTTATGACTCTGAGCCTGCAAAGGCTGGAGACCTGCTGGTTTTTGGTATGTCCTCAAGCCATCTTTTCTTTTATCTTCTGAAATACTTGGATTTTTCTTCCTAGTCTTTTCAGTGACCAATTTCTCTTCTATTCCATCTTTGCAGTCAAAAACTTCACTAAAGCTTCCTTTCTGACCAGATTCAAAACTTTTAAATCATTATTTTATTATGGGATCTTTGCTTTTGCTTTCAACATAAATCTGGCTAGAAATCCAAATTGTAGCCATGCCATTGCCTCAATGTTGGACTGTCTTGAAATTTCTTCTGCCATATTAATTAGCCTGTCAGCCTTATTCTCAGTCTCAGGAAAAGCCTTTGTGCACAAGCAAAATGCAGAAAATATTTCTGCCAAGCCACAAAAAAGTAAAACCATCATCAGCAGTCCAACAGCCAGTGCAGTCCTCCTTTCTAACAGAAAGCTTCCAGACCTGTGGAAACTTATCTATTATAATTCTGGTCTTCTGAACTCTGATCACAAGCTCTAATCAGGTACAGCCTAAGGCATCCCCTGATGGCATTTCATCAACTTTTCAAACTCTTCCAACAAGCCAATCCTAAATGCACACTAACCGATTGCACCACTGGAGCTTATTGGTCAGGTATAATAACAGCAACAAGCCCACTTCTCTGTTGCCAATTCTATCTTAGTTACTTCTCTCATTGCTGAGGCAAAAATGCCCCAATGTCCAAAGTTAAAGGTTGAGAGATTTATTTAACACACAGCTTATAGAGGTTTTAGTCCATAATTGGCTAGCCTCAAGGAAGGGTGGCATTGCAGATGGACTTTGTAGAAGAAAAAGAGCTCATGGCAAGCACATAGGTAAGAGCAAGCAAGAAATAATGACAATCCTTTCGGTCCCTTATATCTTATTAGGCAATTTAGGTTGGGTAGCTCTCATACCCTTAATCCTAGCATTGCACCATGAATGGATCACAGGATCACACATTCTAAATCTAGCCACCTCTGCAAAAGGCACACCTGTGATTGCATGAGGCTTTTGGAGTAATATCTAGACACAGCCACTACAGGGAGATAACAAAGAGAACAGACCTTGAAAGAGGGGAACTCGTGCACTGCCTCAACCTGCTCATGAAGAATCATACTCTAATGTGTGAAGAACAGGCTCTCATGAGAACTCAACTATGCAGCAGACAATTGCCAAAATTTTAGATTGTTCATGCATAGCTCAAATGCTGAATAGATGTAAGAACGCTCCAAAGCCCTGAATAGCCAAGTGATACTAGAACCATAGTTCATGGAAAGTGAATCAGAATTTGGGATCTGAACTAAACTAGATTGATGTATAATGTATAGTCAATTTCTGAAAATGTTTTACAATTCTTAGCTCCATTTCCCAAGTGTTTAGTGTACAACACAAATGTTGTTCTTTATATATTACACGATATCTAAAGAACATGAAAGATATGACAAAAACTCAAAGTAAAAATAATAACAGAAAGAAACCCTAAGATGACCCAGCTGTTGCAATCATCTGGCAAAGACCAACACAATCCTACCTACCTGAACCACTGATGGTGTATGCGTGACTACCCACTGGACAGTAGTACCACTGATGACACAAATTGGTACAATCACTTGTATCAGCATTTTCATTACAAAATTAGTAAAAAGCCCACAAATGGGCCAAATCTAGTCAATTGATTGCATTTGAATATGTGTTACCTGTTATGGGTTGAATGCATCCTTCCTTTTATGTACCCTCCAACCCCTTACATGGTCATAGGTGAGACCTTTTGGAGGATCCAGTGTGTGACAGCAGGATTGAAAATGTGATGCTGAGATTGATTCACTGAACATGCTAGGATTAAGGGTGCCCCAGCCTTGCTGTGAGTGGTACCAGCTCTTTGGGCAGGTAGTCTGCATAGAATACAAGGGGCAGAAAAATGGCTACTACTGTTACTTGCTGCTTGCATCTTTTGCTAGACTATGCATACCATGAGCCGTTATGGCCCTCTGCCACAGCACCCTACCTTGGAGCCAGCAGATATGTAGACTGGAACTTCTACAAACTGTGACACAAAATAAACTATTCCTCCTTCACTTTGGATGGTGAATATTTTGTCTTAGCAACAAGAAACGTATCCAAGAAACTGCCTAAATTAAATATTCATCAACACTATTTACACTGTTATGGCTTGTATCTAGATATCCCACAAAGGTCATAGACAGTCCTTTGTGAAGAATTTTGAAGGTGACTGGATTAAGGATGTGATGCTGGGATTAAATATGCCCCACTCTAGGTATGCATGCAAAAGTAGAATTCAAGGGACAGAAAGAAGGTCCCTTACTATTCACTGGTTTGCTGCCTTTTGCTTCTCCTGATTTACCATAGACTATTTCTCCTCTGCAATCCCCTCTGTGCCATGCAACCCTTCCCTGGAGTTGGTTGACTACGGACTAAACTTCTATCTCCTCTGGCCCACTAGACCTGTACTCATTTAACTTTGTGTGTTCAGTATTTTGTCTCAGCCCAGAGAAAAGTAATTAAGAAACATCTTAACTAAAATTGATTACAATAATAAAATATTTTTCATTAAATTAAAAGAAATTTGTTAATATTAATGAATTACATTAAATATATTATTATAAAGGCAGCTAATGGATGCACAAGGCAAAAACTTCATAATATGTTTGGCATTTTTTGCTGCTACAGCAGCAACCATTTTTTCAGACATCCATGAACCAATTATGGGTCAAGCCACCAGGACAATTAAATTTAAATCACAACTACTTGGCAGCAAGACATATGAATTACAGCCCCATCATGAATGCGTTAAGCAGTAATAATAACCACAACAAAATAAGGATGAACTCTTTTGTTACAAATGAAAACACAAAGTGTCTCATCAGCTATATCAGTCAATTTTCCCACTGGTGGGGTAAATACCTGAAGCCCATAACTTAAAAAAAATCAATTTGGCTCGGAGTGTCCAAGGATTCAATCCACAGTAGGTCATTCCCCAAGCAGAGACCTCATGGCACATGGGCAGGGGGAAGAAAGCTGCCTGCCTCATGGTGGTGCAGAAGAGTCAGAGAGAGAGGGACCAGGAGCCAGATATGGACCCCAAGGCCATGCTTCCTGACGTACCCAGACACCCAGAAGTCCTGTTTACTGATTCTGGAGGCAGGTTTCACCCCAATTAATTTGACAGTTAAGCATAACAATCAAATTAGGCAAGTAGAAATCATAAAGTACAACAAAATGGAAATTTTGTAGTTCAAAAATACAATAATTAACACAGAATTGAATTAAAAAATTCAGCAGTAAAATTGATGAAAAGGTGAGTCAATAAATTTGTTATATATATTAACAAATATTATTATATATGGTATCAGGGATTGAACTCGGGTCTTTGTGCTTGCCAGGAGTGCTGGGATTTCACCACGCCCAGTTTTAATCACCATCTGAGCATGCTCTAGTGGCAGGACTGGACCAGCAGACCCTGGATAGAACCCTAGGGCCCTGTCCTGATTGCAGGCTCTTTAATCCACTGAGCTATTTAGCCAGCCAGCTTTCAGGCCAACCAAATAGCTTTATTTTGGTCTTAACCATTCAGAAGAAAAATGTAAAACTAAGGTATAAAAAGTAAAGCCATATTAATATGCTGAGCTGTAAAAGGCTCAAGTCAACAACTTCTGACATTTCCAGCCCTATGGATAACCCATAACTATTATGGACTACTGGAATATAATGGATTATTTGGCTAATTCACACACCTACAATATTTAAATGGCAATAGAATACCCATTTCTGACAAAACTAAACAAAAAAGGGATATAAATGAAGGAACATTTTGTATCTGTATATACAAAATAGTTCAGATACATATACAGCTACTTTCTCTTAAATCCATGAGAAGAAAGATTTATACTAATATTGTTTGGACAGGATATCATGTCTGATCTTGTATTATGAATAACTAATACAAAGATGATATGCAATATATTAATTATTATAAGTGTCCTACTAACTTGTTTTGAAACTATCTCATTGCTATTTGTTTCTCAATAAAACTAATAAAAAAGAAGAAAAATGGAATAAGGCATCAAGTATCTGTGAGACAATACAAAAAGTGCTAACATGTGTTACAATGGTCCTAGATGAAGAGGAGAAAGGATTACTGCCAGAAATGTACTTGAAAGAATAATGACCAATTGTTTTCTAAATTGCTGTGTGACAAACTTATTTATGAGGAAGCTTAGCAAACTGAAAATAGGATGAACTCAGAGAAATGCATACCCAGAGATAGTACATTAAAATGCTAAATAAAAGAGATACGTTCTTTTTTTTTGAGGAACCAGGGATTGAACTCAGGCCATTACACTTGGCGGGAAGTGTTTATTCTACTGAACCATCTCCCCAAAAAGAAATAAGTTCTTAAATGCAAAAACAAAAAAACCCACATGTACAAATTAATCACTTGAATTGACTGCACAAAACTCAAATGACTGCAGATTTCTTATGTAAAAATATTGTAAAACCAAAACTCTTATGTTTGAGGGTTCTCTGAAATATAAGATGTTATCAAACTAGTACAGATGCTAGTCAGAATAAAAGGATTATATATTTTGACAAATTTCCAAAACTATCAGTAGCAAAGCTAGACTGTTGTTGGGAAAATATACTAACCTTAGAACTAAGTGTGTTTTCATAAGGAAAATGTGGAAGAAGGCAAGTATAAGTTGTTTATATTGAACCTAAAAGGGGTATACATAACTGGGTTAGGATTATCAAATGCAAGGAAAATGTTGGGATAAGAATCCATTTCTAAGGAGAAATAACTTCTGGATTGCCTGATGGTCTTATCTAGCTTTTTGTCATTGTGACAAAGTACTTGTGAAAGTCAGTTTAGAAAAGGAACAATCTCTTTTGGTCATAATTTCAGATTTCTGTTCATGGCCAGATGATTCCATTGCTATAGGCCTGAGGTGAGGCTGAACATCATGATGAAAAGTGCAGTAGAACAAAGCTGTTCCCTGTGTGTGGTGCTTGGAACACTCAGACAGTGAGAATGCCAGAGAGTTGGTGCTGGCTGGCTTTTTCCTCCTGTTGTTTTGTTCTGTCTACACCACACACACACACACACACACACACACACACACACACCAATATATATATATATATATATATATATATATATATATATATATATATATATATATATATATATATATGTTGGACCAGGCCAGTTTGGGTCTCCTAACTGTTAGCTCTTCCAGACAGCAGGTGTCTATGTCAATGATGGTGGAACTGTTAGAGCTTTCAGTGATATCAAACAGCTGGGTGAGGCATGCATGCCATAGGTTTGCAACTGCTGGCATTTGGGAGCACCCTCATGGTCACACCCAGATTTATGCTTTGCTTATTTCCTAGAAGAATTTCAATATGATTACATTGCCAATCCAGAGTAATCATCACATTAGACATCAATGGTCCAGGGAATAGATAGGTAAGTATGGGTCAGTGGGCCTGATACTTTGCCTTGATGGGATTGAGGCCAAAGTTTCACCATAAATTCAGGATGTAAAAGTCCTTTTTGTTGATTAGCTTCTCTTATCTCTTTTTCCACTGCATCTTTCAGCTCTTCTAATTAAATTTAGGACATCTCCGAATTTTTCTTTTATCACCATGGAGGCCAGAAAATAATAGCACAAGATTTCTAAGTGCTGAAAACAAAGAGCTGTCAATCCACAATTCTATATTCAGTGCTCCTATATTCTGTAGTTATATATATATATATTAAAAAAAACAGTTTCTCCCACTATCCTCTCATAACATGCTTCAAATATCAATTGTGAGGGAGGCTTTCCCCCACATCCTAAGCAAGCCATCAATTCTGCAGTGGACACTATCTGAATGCTTTCCAATTCAATTTAATTCTGAGACTATCTACCTAGAAGCTTTGTCAGATCCTATAGGTTGGGGACTCACTTCCACAAGATTGTTCCCCACTTCAGACCATAGTCAAAATCCAGGATTCTGGATGTTCTACCCTTTGGGCTATAAACTAGAATTCCCACAACACCTTTCTTGGGTTTGTTTGCTTTGATAGAGCAAATTAACAAATCAGGGAAACACTAATCAGTATACTAAAAAGGGAACTGCAAAGGACACAGATGAAAATGTGCATGGGTGAGGTCCAGGTGAAGGGTTCAAGGCTTCTATGTCCTCTCAAGGAGCTTCATGTTTCACTGCTCATAATCCCAGTCTATTCTGTCCTTTGGAGCTTCATAAAGGCATTTGCATGTAAGTAAGCCTCATTAAGTCAGTGTCCACTGCTGCTTAACTTAACTTTCAACATCTTGGTGCAGAAGTTTTGATGGTAGGAGCTGCAAAGTCCTACCTTCTGAACCTGCCTCAGTCTTTCCTCAGTCTTACTTAGCACCAGTGAACCCATTAGCATAGAAAAACATCTATACTTCAGATATTCTAAAGATGTCAGGGATTATGTGCCGGGAAATAGGAGGAGGACCAAATATATATTTCTCGGTATCACATATATCCATTCAAAAATAAAGAAAACATCAAAAAATTCTAGGATCAAAGAAATCCAACAGAATTTATTACTAACTGACAAGCTTTGAAAAAAATGCTAAAGGAAGCTCAGGTAGAAGGCAAAGGCTGTCAGAGGAAAATTTCGCACTTCAGGAATAAAAGAAGAATAATAGAATTTTAAATATCTGGATTTGTATAACAAATTACTCTTCACTTTCCAAACTCTTTAAAATATGTATTACAGTTAACTTGAAGCCACAATGAACAGAGATTGAATCAGTAATAAAACGTCGGTACTTAAAGCCCAGGAACTGAGGATACTACTGATAAATTGTACCAAACATTTGAAAAATAACTGATAGCAATCTTTCTCAAACAGTTTCAAAAATTAGAGAAGAAAAAATACTTCTAAATCCGTTTGTCAAGACCTGTTACCCCAGAACCAAAACCAGACAAGGACTCCACAAGGAAAGAAAGTTCAGAAGCCAGTAAATTTGATGAACATAAATGCAGAAGCTTTCAACAAAATAAAGAAATGCAGCAGCCTACTAAAGGAATCACTCACAGTGAAGATGTAGGATTTATCATGAAATAGATAATTCCACTTAGGCAAATTCATGTGTGTATATACCACATTGATAGATAAAATATAAATCCATCCAACAATCTTAATATTTGTAGAAAATACGTTGACAAGATTAAATACTTTTCAGGATCAAACTGTCAACTGCTTGTGCATTGGAAGGATGGGCCCCAACATAATAAAGCCACATATGAGAAACTCAAAATAAATGACACAATACTCAGTAATCAAAAATCACTTGAAAGTATTTTCTCTAACATAAGGAATACAAAGACAAATTTTCACCATTTCTATTTAATATAATGCTAAAAATCTTCACTAGAGCATTAACACAAGAAATAAGAGGCATTTGAATTGGAAAGGAAGAAGTTAAATTGTCTCTATTTCCAGATCTTACAATAACCCTAACGATGCCACCAAAACATTATCAGAACTAGTAAATTGAATTCAACAAAGTTAGAGTACATAAAGCATACAAAATCAGTAATATTTCTATAAACTAACAATGAGCTGTCTGAAAAAAGAGCAAAGAAAATCTCATTCCAAGAGGTATGAAAAATATGTTGGAATAAACAAAAGTTAGAAAGCTTGTACACTAAAAAGTGTGAAATATTGAAGAAAGAAACTGAAGACACAAATGGAAAGATATATTGCCTTTATACAATGAAAAATTAATATTGGTAAAACCTATATTGCATCCCTGGACAAATATATGGAGAGAACATTAGAAACTCAATAATGAAAGACAAAAACAAATGATAAACTATACAATATTCACTGATTAGACACACAACAAAGTAAAGATGTATATTCCTCCTAGGCTAATCTATAGATTTAATACAAGTGCAATTAAAATAGTAACCAGATCTTAGCAGTGAAAAACATAATCTTAAATTCATATAGAAAGGCAAGTAAACTAGAATAGCAAAATATGTTTTGTAAAGATCAAAGTTAGAAGAAAAACACATCATAGGATGTGTCATAAAGCTATAATAATCAACTTTTCAATTGAATAAAATATCCCAATACATTCTAATCAGACATACTCAACTGATACTTGAGAAAGACACAAAAGCAATTTAGTGTAGAATAAAGAGGTATTTTCAAAAATGTTTTTTAATTAGAAATATGTTTTTTAAATAAATAAGCCTGTACCTATCACTCCTTTCAAAGTAACTTCAAAAGATCATGTTTGATTTTTAAAAAAATTAGAACTATGAAACACTTAGAATAATGAATAGGAGAAAACTTTGCTTTTATTTTAAGGAAAATAATTCTAAAATGTGATACCAGGAATTATGAATTAAACTTTGACTAAATAAAATGATGCAAGGTTCACTGCACTATGTTCAGATAATATGCATAGGCCAATTTTAATTCCTTTTTTATGAACTTATATTTTAATTCACATATAGTACAAAAATTACACTGTTAGACAAACATGGGCAATATTTTTAAAAATAGTTGTGTGGAGCTCAATGCACTCATTTGTTTGTTTGTTCTTAATGCTTGGTACAATTTTAATTCCTTTGCATTTACTACAGTATGTTCTATGTACTATCATATGGCTTATGATGGAGAACTTTGTGTACAGCTCAGAAGAGTGTTTATCCTGATTTATTTGTTGGAATTCTCTGTAAATGTCTGCTAAGTTCATTTCTTCACAAGTTTGGTTTAGTTCTATTCTTTCTTTCTTTCTTTTTTTTTTTTTTTTTGGTTTTGCCTAGTTGATCTACCTCTTTGTGACAATGGGATGTTAAAATCTCCTATTATGATTGTGTTATTGCTCATTTGACATTTCATTTCTGTTAAAATTTGTCTTACACCGATGAGTGTTCCCTTATTGGGGGCATATGTATTTACGATTGTTATCTCTTCCTCCCGCAGTTTTCCCCTAACAAGTATATAGAGACCTTCTTTATCTCTTTTGATCAATCGTGGTTTAAAGTTCACATGATCAGAAATCAGAATTACTAGCCTGCTTTTTATGAGTTTTGGTCACATGGAGTACTATTTTCCATCCGTTAACTTTCAGTCTATGAATACCCTTCCAAGTTAAATGTGTTTCTTACATACACATATTGTTGGATTTTGTTTATTGATACACTCTGCCAGTATGCTTCTTTTGATTGGTGAATTGAGGCCATTTATGTTTTTTTGATGTTTTTGTTTTGTTTTGTTTGGTGCACCTGAGGATTGAACTCAGACCCTTTTGCTTGCCAGTGAAGTGCTTACTCCACTGAGCCATCTCCCTGGCCTTGAGGCAATTTACTTTGATGGGTATAACTAATGTGTATTGGATTATCTTTGTCATTTTATTTTGCTACTGTAGTTTCCCTACTTTCCTCCTTCGATTCATTGCTTGTCCTGCTTGGAAGTTCCTTTCTATTGTTGTTCTTGAAGTTGTGGTCATTTTTGTCTTGTTCCAGAATACCCATCAGTACTATTTGGAGGGCTGAGTTGGTTATCATGGATTTCTTTAGTTGTTTGTTGTTGTTGATTTTTTTGTTATATGTAGGTACTGGATTTCTCCATTAATTCTGATACACATTTTTGCAGGATACATCAATCTGGGTTGGAATTTGTTTTCTTTCAGGGCTTAAATACTTCACTCCAAGTTTTTCTTGATTTTATGGCTCACATTGAGAAATACGCTGTAATTCTATTAGTCTTTCCATTATAGGTGATCTGTTTCTTCTCTCTAAACACCTTTAGTAATCTTTTCTTTTGCTGAATTTCTGATATCTTGGTTAGTAAGTATCTTGATGTAGAGTTATTTTGGTTATGACTAGTTGGAGTACTATGTAACTCACCTAATCAGCATGATACTGGCCAAAAAAAGAAACAGACTTGAGAATGAATGGAACAGATTAGAAGATGCATATTCAGTTACAGACTCAGCCACCTTAACTTAGACCAAGAGGCCAAACATGTTCTCTGGAAGAAAGCTAGCCTCTTTAACAAATGGTTTTGGGAAGACTGTATTTCTACATCTGGAAGACTGAACTAACTAGATCCATGTCTATCACCATGCACTAAACTAAAGTTTAAATGGATTAAAGATCTAAATATGAAAACAGAAACACTAAATTTCATGGAGAAAAAGTAGGTAGAAATCTTGAAAACATAGGGGTAGGCACAGAGCTCTGGAACAAAAACTGAACTGCATGAAAAATGCTTCAAAGAACCAACAACTGGGATTTCATCCTATTACAGTTCTTGTAAATCAAAAGTAATCACCAACAGAGTGAAAAGAAAACTTACAAACTGGGAACAAGTTTTAGTCAACTTTTCTCAGACAAACATCTAGAACATAAAAAAATGTTTTAAAAGTCCAGGCCACCCAAATCAAAAAAATGGACATCTGAGATGAATACACACTTCTCAGATGAAGAAATACAAATCTCAAATAAATATGTGAGAAAAATATTTGTCATCCTTATTCATACAATAAATGCAAATTAAAACAACAGTGAGATTCTGTCACACCCCAAAGATAATAGCTATCATTAAAAAATCAACCAAAAAATTAAACAATAACAAATACTTGAGGGGATGGGGGAAAATCGGAACCTTTCTCATCTGTGGGCAGGAGTGTAGACTGGTACACCCTCTGTGGACTTAAATGTGGAGATTCCTCACAAAACTAGGATTAGAGGTCCCACTTGACCCAGCTATTTCTCATCTGAATATTTTCCCAAAAGAAATGAAAACATCATACCACAGCAATATGTGAGCATCTATGCTTACAGCATCACAATTTGCAATAATTAAATTTTGGAAACAACCCAAATGCCCATCAATTGAGGAATGAATGCAAAAGATGTGAATTTTTTTACATGGAATATTACTGAGATACAAAGAAAGATAAAGTCAAATGAGTGAACAACATATTGTGTCTCTAGTGTAAGAAACTGAAAAAGCAAACAAGATCCAAAAGCTATAATAAATATTGTGAAAAGGAAAGAAACTGCTTCAAAGGCAAGAACAACTAAGATGGGACAAAAGAAGGAAGAATATATATATACATATTTGTATATATTTGTACTGCTAACTCCTATTAACTCATTAAATGTAACAGAGTTTATATTTTTTGATCAGTCTTGCATGTCTATATCCAGTCATTTGAGCTATTCCCCTAAAGGTACTAATATGCAATATAATAACTATTATTAGTTTCCTAAAAAATAAAGCAAAAGCATTATAACAATCATAATGATAATTTTAAAGAAAGAAAATTAAGCCTAGAACTTTACCATCTTACATAATTGATAATTTTTTTTCTTATTCATTTTTACCTCCTGTACACAACAGAGTACGCTTTAGCTATGTTTTATCTTATCTTCTATAAGGAAAATATCTCATTCTAAATTGTATTAATTACTTTAGCAATGTTTAAAACATTTGAAAGCATATTAGATCTAATTTTACTAGTGAGATGCAGCTTTGAGTAAAAGTAAGTTTTTATTTTCTTGAATGGAAGACAAGCATTAATGTTTTGATAGGTCTTTTATAGAAAAAATTATTAGGTAAGGAAATAGTACTGTTAAGAAAATTAAATGATAAAAATTCTTTGCAAATCGCAATTGGCCAAATTGCTGTTCTCCAGAACATATAAAGTATCTTGAAATGCAACAATAATTTTAAAAATCTATGTTTTAAAAAAATGGGCAAAAGATTTGATAAAACACTTTACCAGAAGAAATAAATGGATGGATGACTAAAAAGCACAGGAATAGTCAACAACCTCAGATTTTAGAAGACTATATATTTCAACCCAACATCTGGTAGGAAGAGGCAAGCGAGCTGCAAGTTTGAGTCTTGCCTGAGCAATTTCACTGGATCCTATCTAAAACTTCATTAAAATAAAAATAATTTAGAATATATCTCAGTGTGAAAGCTGTGATTCAATTCCAAGTACTAAAGGAAACAAACAATTGAATGAATGAAACTATTACACCTTTATGAGAATAGATAAAATATATTTCAAATGTTGATCATACCAGTATTGAACAGAGTGCAGAGCATTTAGAACTCACAGAACTTGTTAGAAACATAGCATGGCATATAGCCACTCTGGAAACCAGTTTTGCTGTCAAATATACAATTATCATATGACCTGGTGACTCGATTACTATTTATTTACTCTAAAAAATTTTAAATGTGTTACACAGGAACTCTGCACATGAATGTTTATAGCAAGATATGCATAATTGTTGGAAAGTAGGAACAATTCACACAGCCTTCAGTGGAGGAACAAACAAACCAAGGTGCATTTAAAATGGAACACTTCTCAGAAATGAAAAGGAAAATGATGATCAGGGTTGCATGAGTTAGGGTCCCCTAGAGAAATGGAGCACAATATGGAGGCAGGGTACTAAAACTTTACAAAGCAGGTTGACACTGCTCCTCCCCACCCACCATAGGTCAGGTGTGGAAGAGTGCAAGAGGGCTGTCCAAGCAATGAGACGCATGAGGATGCCGTCAGAACTCAGAGGCTTGGTGCTCACTGCTCAGTCCCATGCAGGTGCAGATAGGGATGCTAAGGTCTGCCTCAGAAGCCAGGAGTTGAGCATCCACAGGCATCGGCCAAGACCGCAGCACTGCCCTACAACAGGAGTGAGACTTTTTTCCCTTCTTTACTTCATCCAGGCTACAAGCCTAAAGCTCCAGGCCTGCCCACAGCTAGCGTGGGTCTTCCCCTCTCCTAAATTAATCTCAAGCATACCCAGAAGTATGCTTAACCAATCTGCTAGACATTTCTTGTTCAAACTGATGCATCAGTCATCTACCACAGTACCCATAGCACTTGATAAATCTGAGCAAAAGGATCTAGTTTTCAAGGCTAAATATTGCATTATTTTATTTGAATGAAATTGTGGAAAAGGTAAAACTGTGGATACTGAAAATAGATAAATGGTTTCTCAGGGCAGGAGTGGAGGATGATTTGATTACCAAAAGGCAGCCTGAATCATGCTTGTATGTGATCGTCCTGCTTTGTATACCGATGACAGACGTGCAGACATCATTCTATATGTATTTTAAAATTCATACAAATATCTCCCTCCAAATTAATTTTACATTATATTTATTTTTTGAGTGATTTACCATCTCTTTAATAGTTGCATCTCTTGTTTACACTTCTGATAAAAGCAATAACACTAAAGATCATTGTGAGGAAATTTTCATGTATTTCTTTTAAAATTCTGAGTAGATAACCCTGTGAAAATCAAAATAATTAAATACACATAAATATTTTAGCTGTGTAATCAAGAAAATTGCATCAAGGAAAATTTATAACAAAGTTAATTTAAAATGCATCACTGGTATGAATCATTACTGTTTGGTTGTGTGGTATGCAGTCCACTGAAATGATTGCAATTATTGTTGCTTTTGCAGACAATCCATTTTTTTCTTCTGTATATGTAATCAGTCAATGTTTTTAGTCCTGATGCATATCATAAAAAAGTTTCTAAACTCATAAATATATTTGTCTCGTAAATGTCAACTACATTTCATATTTTCAGGCATGAGTAAAAAGAAAAAATTATTTGGAAGTAACAGACAATTTAAGCTTAGAGCTGTACAGAAGAAATGTGGGACTCAGTAAAAAAACTAGTTAAGATCCTAAATTTCTATGAACCCACAATGATTTATTGCATACTACTCCATATGAGGTAGAGTGTCAGGAAATTTAGAGACTATAATTGCAAATGGTCCAATAACTCTGACCTCAGGGTAAGTGATGCATACAAGAGTGAGAACAACAGGATCCACGAAATGACAGGTGCAAGTTTTGTAAATTCCAAAGTGTTACATAAAATAAAAACAGCAAAATTTCCTTTTTTATTTGAAGAAGAGATTATTCCTAATTGGATATACACAGGGTCTTATGGGAAGATAGCATTTGAAGTAAACAATGACTGGAGACAAGGGGATTTCAGGTAGAGGCAACAGGAAATCAATCACAACACAAAAGTCCCAAAAAAAGTAGAATGGGGGAAGTAAGTAATCTGAGGTAATTGTGCATCAAGAGGGGGGGTGACCTGACAAATGCAAGGGCCTGAGTTCAATCCCCAGTACTGAAAAAAAAAGAAGTGGGGGGTGAAAGTTGTCAGTGAAACCTGATGTGACTGCCAGACAGGAAAAAGTCAGATCATTCATTATGGCTACAGTTAGGAGACATATAAGATTTGAATTAGGCAAAGAACATCATTTTCCAAGTGAATTTTGTGGCATTGTGAGGGACAAACTATATGAAACTAGAGGACTAAAGATGGAGAGGTCAGTTTGAAACCTATCTAAGTAGTTGAGATGTCCATTCCCCAGCTAGTCTAGTGTCTTTAGGAATAGACAGGAAGGGAAAATGTTGCAGAATCCCTGGACCGTGTGAATACTTATTCTTTGCTTTATGAGGAGAGGAATGGTTTGAGATAATTTTAGGTTTTTGAGATTTAGGAATGGAATTTATGATGTCATTTAGCTGGTAAGTAGTGTTGGAACAGAGATTGAAAGTGTGAGTGATGTAATTGGGACATATTGAGTTTGCGGCATGAGATATGCAAAAATACCAGCCGGAATCCCAAGACTGATATGGTAGGGTAAAGAGCAAAGTGTTTAATGTTTAGAGTAAGTAAGGAGCAAATAGATGTGTTTATCAATCAAATGGATAGAATAAAAAGGAAAAATTGTGATTAAATATTTAAATTATGTGGTTTCTAGCAGAAGAAACCAAGGGTACAGTTGCACAATTTCTGGAGAAGTAAGAAGAGCTGAGAAAGTTTATCAAAACATTAAGAGAGAAAACTGTGCCAAACCCTGAAGGATGCTGGTGACTTACTGTTCATAGGTTGGCATCAGTGGAAGTTCAATTTCCATCAGGTGACAAACAGAATGAGGGACAAGAAAACAAAAGTACAGTGTGGAGAGCTTTTAGACCTAAACATCAAGTGTGAAAAGCTTTATAAAACCATTACTGTACACAGTCCCAAAAGAATAACATGACCTTCACCAACAGCTGAATTACATAAAAAATTGTCCCATTTTTTTTCTTGGAACCAAATATTTGTCCATGCTTTGCCACTAGTATAAAGCCATTAAATTAATATCTGTGGCTGTAGATACACAAGACCAGGGCCTGAGAAGTCATCGAGAGTCTCTGTTTTTCTGATGATTTTCAATCTGTCAGGGAGAAATAATGAAGAGATAAATGGCATAAGTAAGGTTTATCTCCAGCTGGACCGATTTCCTGCACACTGCATTAAGGTGATTAGTTTGGGAGCAACACACTTAGGTTCATACACCTCATATTTTTCCTTGCACAAACAAAGGAACAAACAAATATCATGTCTCTTTCTCATGTGGCAATTTTCCTTTCGTCTCTAGTGGTACATTTTTGAACCATCCTAACTAATTCCTTGGAAAGTCTATGGGCAGCATCCTGTAGAGCCTTTTTGCATCAATCACTTTTCTGCCCCTGGGACAAAATATGCAACACTTGCAATTTAAAGAGGAGAACTTTATTTGACTCAGATTTTCAGAGGACTCAACCTGCATGTGGTCAGCTCATGCAAAGCAGGTATGGCATGGTGGAAGATTTAACCCAGAGCAACCAGAAAGCAGTGAAGTAGGAAGTATCTGGAAACAAGAGTGCAACCTTCCAAGTCTTGCCCCCAATGACCCACCACTTCCAGCCAGTCTCCTCCTACAGCACAATCTACTAGGAGCATCAATGTATTATCCACTGAAAGGTATAGTGTTCCCAACTGTAGAAACCCTACCTCTGAAAGCATGAGACTTGGGAGGATATATTTCAGATATAAACTAGAACCATTCTCAAGGTTTAGCATGCTGGTCTTATGATCACAGGGTACTTATTTGCCATAACATTTTTCTAGTCAACATGAGTAGAAATGCTCACCATTTTTGGGCTGGATATTATGCATGTGCAAAGTAGAATAGAGAAATTAAATAGATATTTCTATGGAGACTCTTGTCTAAGTTTTTTTTCTGTGGTCATACATGACAGTGTCCCCCACGGGACAAAGCATGACATTTTCTATTCCAAGAAAACATAACAAAAAGGGTCTCTCTCTTGTGCAGTGCCAACCTTATCCCCTAGGACTTCACCACTCCCAAACAATGCAATACCCTTATGGAAACAGACTAAGTAGGTTGTTCAGATCTGTGTTTTTGTTCCATTTTACTGCAGTTTCATTCTACTGCTATAGAGATCTGGCTTGAGGGTATCGGATAAATGCTAAGTAATAATCAGGCTGAGAAAAAGAAATGGATTTCCCAGCATAGTGGATATAAAGAGAACAGCCTTAATTATTGATCCTTGCTCCTGCCTGTTTGCACCTCAGCTCACATTCAAATAACTTGAGGGAGAAAATAGTTCAGAATCTAGAAAAGCAGAAACTATTCTAAGGCTGTTAGGGTGTCAATGCCACCTTTCCTTTAGTTTGAAAACATATTTTGTGCCATTCTTCTAGATCAATAAAGCAATGCAGGAAGAAAGTTTACTAATGCCAACTACTGAAGTTACAGCTTGCCAGACAGAAGCAGAGAAGGAGTAAGAAGGCCTGGTGACTGGAAACTCACAGGGACGCTTTTCTATTGGATTTTACCAGATTTCAGCTCAGAAATTGCTTTTAACTATTAGTAAGGAACCTCAAAAAAAATCTTTGGAAAAGAAATATACATCTTATGTAGGCTTGTTGAATCAAGGAGTTTTTAATCACTTCAGTACTTTACTATGTTATAGTAAAAATTAAAGATCTTTAAATTTATGAAACTAGTTGCAAACAATCTCACAGCAAGTAAGATCCAATTTCAGTGAGGAGTTCCAGATTTTAAAAAAATCATCTGGTAAGCATATTATTCTTCCTACTTTCCCTATGAAACAGAAGATTTGGGCTGCTCAGTGGAAAAAATAAGCAAGAGCTTGAATCATAAGAGTGACAGGGACATGTTTGCAGTTGTTCCACAAGTGTGACTTTCAAGATGTTTCTACAGAAGCCTGGTGCAAAAGAAAAATGGAGAAATTACTTATTCAACCTGTGTGTCAACTAAGGTCATCCTGTCCTTTGAGACTCACATAAAATTAACTTCAACCACTACTTTCATCTTTAATAAGAAGTCCAATATCCTCTCTAAGAGTCTTACACATATCGGAAATGTCCCTTCTTGTGATTATCTGGGTTTGTAATTAACTATTGCCATTGAACTTAACATCTCTGCTGCCATGGTTGTTCTGTCTTCACACCCAGTAATTCCTTATGTGTGAACACAGACTTACACCCCTCTCTTTCCTAAAACCCTTCTCTCACCTGGAAGTATGTACAACAAATAGATATTACATTATAGAAATGTAAAGAAATAATTTTAAAATTAAATGTATTAAAGATATGTGTTCCTGAAATTCTTTCAGCAGTTCCATATATCAGAAATCATCATAGCCCGACAGTCTCTCATGGAGAATATCACACACACACACACACACACACACACACACACACACACACACACACACACTGCTCTTGTATCACAGATTCCTGTTTCCTTTTCTTAGCCGCCTTCCTTTCCCTGTGCTTCTTGCTTCCTCAACAAGGTTCTACCTTTCATGCAAAACAATTTAATTTTCTTGTCAATTTAGAGTCTTAAAGACACAGAGTTTGATCAAGGTATGTTTCTAATTAAAGATGATGTTCATAGGAAAAAAGTATGTCACTCCCCTATCAGGTGAATTGGCAGTTGTCTGTAGTGATTCTTAATTTTTTCCTGTGTTGTATGTAGACAAAGTAGACTATAAACTCAAGAATAGCTCACTTGCGATATACATTATATCATAGTTTAAGGCAATCTGAATTAATGCCTGATGACTCAATTCTTTGCTGCACATTTCTCATTTAGTTGCAGCTTTACACAGCTTACTATGGGTACTTGACCCCTGACAATGATATTTAATTTTACTTCAAATGCAAATCACCAAATAGTGATTTCGTCTCAAAAGATAGACACATGCAATTTATTTATATAAGATGTAATAAGGAGGGCCAGTCAAGTAGCTCAGCAGATTAAAGTGCCTGCAAGCAGATGCAGGGGCTGAGGGTTTGATCCCTGGGCCTGCAGTGCCAGCTCCACCCCTGGGATGTGCTGAGACAGCAATTAAGACTGGGTGTAGTGGTATGAGCCTATAATCCCAGCTCTTGGAAGGCTGTAAACAGGTGGATCACTAGGAATTCCATATACTGTAGATCCTTCCCTAAGATATACAAAAGAAAAAAAGAAAAAAAGATATGATAGGGAACAGAGTTTTGGCTTGCCAGAAAAAAAAGAAGATTCATTTTCTGTGATCATGCACAAATGAGGGTAGGAAACAGCAAGGTTCCTTTCTGCCCTTGCCTCCATGTCATCATTCCCTAATGAGTTATGGCTGGAGACCAAATAGAAACTCTTAGTGTTTGAGGAACTCACAAGGGATAGAGAATCTTATTTTCCATGGAATTGCTTTTAATTTATGGATAGGACTTAACAGAAGAATGCCAAAAGTGTCTTTAGTGAAAATTAAATACTAAAATAAAGTGTATATTAGTATACAGAAGTACAATATCTTGCACATACTATAATAACAAATGAAATGTCAATTTCTTCCATCTGGCTTCTACCATGTAACTGAGATGAACATTTCTCTCTCTCTCTCTCTCTCTCTCTCTCTCTCTCTCTCTCTCTCTCTCTGTGTGTGTGTGTGTGTGTGTATTTTAGTCTACAGGGTCTCACTACACACATTGGAATGGTAGTGATCCTCCTGTGTTCAGCCTCCCAAGAGCTGGGATTAGAGGCACAAGGCACCACTCCCATTCTCAAGCACACCCCTCAGGCAGGGCCAGCACTGCATGTGCAAGATCAAACCCTGGCTGCTGCATCTGCCTAAGCAGGCACTGTAACCTGCTCAGCTATTTGGATGGCCCAGCATGCCTCTTTTTAATACCTATTTATCAAAGTCCTACCTCCTGAAGAAAGAGAGCATTTATTTTCTTCTTCTCAGACTCTTAGTTACTTGTTGCTAAAACAAAATAAACAATACCCAAAGTTAAAGAAGAGAAGGTTTATTTCAACCCTTAGATCATAAAAGCTTTAATTCATAGTCAGCTGGCTCTAAGGCAGGATAGCATAGCAGGAGGCTGAAACAGTCCATGGCAAAGCAGGCAGGAGGCAGCAAAACAGCAGCAGGCAGAAGTAGATAGTTTCTCTGGTCCAGGCTCCAAGCTTTTTGGGTAGTGTCACCCACACCCAAGGCCCGTCAGTGGGCCCTCCCAGTGTCACACCCAGAACCATGAGACACTCATCAGTGTACTAAGCCCATCCCATATACCCTCAGGCACAGCATCTCACAGCCTACGTCCAGCCCCATCTGTGAGCATGAGGCTTTGGGTGACCACGTAGATACAAGATATATATTCATGAAATAATTTTAAATAAAGATAACTATGTTCTTTTCTATTTTAGACTTCAAGATTATTTTCAGCCCCAATTCTTCTCATTTCCTAATAGCTGTTTATCATGTTCTGTAGCATTTGCTATGCAACACAGCTCCAAGGTTGTTTACAATACACGAATAAAAGTAGGAATCATCTTTACTCTGTGTCCACAACTAAACTATTAGTATAGTTGATGCTGAAATCCACCTGATAAATAGCCACATTATGTTATAGACTTATCTCATCCCATGAATGAAGTCATTAAAATATTAGATTTTGTTGTTGCTGTCTCTGCCTCTGGCTATGTCTCTCTCTCACTCTCTCTCTCTCTCTCTCTCTCTCTCTCTCTCTCATTCTCTCTCTCTCATGCTGAGTGGATTGTTAATGGCATGTGTTTTCTCACATTCTGTATTATGTATGATTCTTTTTCCAAAGTACCCCATCATTTTGTCTGTATTCTGTTTTAAAACAGGATACTTGAGGCCAGAAAGATTATAAAGATAAGAGCTTCATTTTGCCTCAGTTCTAGAAAGTGAAAAATTCAAGATTAGACACCCACATCTGCACAGGATTTTCCTTTTTTCTAGATCTAAAATATCCCCCAAGAGTTTCACATTTGAAGGAAGAATCTGGCCAAAAGGGTGAGTCACTGGGGCAAACCTTGAAAGGGTGTATTCATCCTAGATTCTTTCTTTCTCTGTTTTCTGGCTGCCATAGAGTGAACAACTTTTCTCTATCGTGGCATTCTTCACTGTTGTTTCTGCTTTAGAGTCTGCTAACTGCAATGAAACATGAACCAGAATATATTCTCCTTCCTTTAGCTGCAGGTGTTGAGTATTTTTCTAGCTAGAGTAAAGTGACAAACAGAAGTTATGCAAGAAGTGGTCTGATTGTAATTCAGAAGGTTTTAGAACTGGTTGCTGGAGCACTATGAAAAATTTAGAGATGCCCTATAAATATTGTGAGCAGTGCTTGTTGTGTAATATTGTACAGCTCAGAAGAACAGAATGCTGATAAGAATGCAGAAAGTAAAGCTCAAGCTCATGAAGTGCAGTTGGAAACAAGGACTCTACTGGAGGTTGGACTAGAGATCATGTGTCACACAGTGGGAGAACATTTGTCTAAACAGTAAAGACTTGTTTAGAAAAATAATACATTATATTTACAATCCAAAATATTTCTATATCAGAAAGCTAGAGTGAGAGCAACAGCGAGAGAGAAGAGAGCAAAGGAAATGGAGAATAGGAGAGAAAAAGAGAAAGAGAGAGAAGAGAGGGGAGGAGAGGAGAAAGAGAAGAAAAAAGAGGAAGAGAGAGGAGGGGAGAGAAAGGACAGAGAATAGGAAAGAGAGGAGAGAGGAAAAAAAGAGGAAAGGAGAGGAGGGGAGGGGAGGAGAGGGGAGGGTAGGACAGGAGGGAGAGGAGAGGAGGGGAGCAAAGGAGAGGGGAGGGGAGGGGAGGAGAGGGGAGGAGAGGGCGGATAGAGAGAAGACAGAGAGAAGAGGGAGGAGACAGAGAGAGAGGGAGGAGAGAGGAGAGAAGGAAGAGGAGAGACAGAGAGAGAAAGAGAGACAGAGAGGAATGGTCATGTGATTGTCAGTGCTATGTTACTAATCTTATTGCAAGACATCGCTCACTCATCAAGTTAAAATTACTTAGAAGTGTCCGTTCATTTGTGGAACACTCACACACCAAGTTACTTGAAGTCTGAGCCTTGACTGTATTTTGCCAAACTCTGAAGACATTTTGTAACGCTGAGATTAACGGTGGCAAGCTAACTTACTGAAGGAAATTTCAAGACAGTGAATCTTTCAGGTTGTGATGTGGGTACTACTGGCTGCTTTCAGTCATATTCAGTAAAATGCAGGAACAAATAGATGTAAAATTTTATAGTTTCAACAGAAAAGAAGACCTGCAAAGGTGAGGCTACGGACAGTACAGTTGATGAGAAGACGAATGCCAGCCACCCAGCAGCCTGCCCGGAGTGTCGCTTTGGGCAGTGCATTTGTTTATAGTGACCATCACTATATAGAATTAAACACAAGCTTAATTCCAACCGGTTGATTGAACAAATTTATTGAGTAAATTTGATGAAATTATCATTTTTATATTTCCTCTTATATCGTCTTACAAAAATTAATGAAAAAAGTGCAATTTTTGGTTAAACCTGTGTTTAAATAATTGGACTGCTAAGTGGCTAAAATGAAGCCAAGTACTTTGCAACAGGACAGTAGGAAAGATGGCTTCAAGGGATCTCAGGAATCAGCAAGACTCACTCTTTGCAGAGTCAAATGCATGAAATTGTAAAGTTTTTATTGAGAAACGATACTTTTGGTCTCCTGTTTGAAAGGGGCCATCTAGGGAACTGGTTCTCCAGGATGCTGTCCACAGTCCTCAGTCATCTCAGCACTCAGAGGCCTCTGAAGCCATGATCTAACAGAGCCAGGCTCCTGCTGAGAATGACGGCAGGCGCTGGCATGATCCACACAGCCCTGGGCTTTAGTCATGCAGAAAGCAAGAGTTGTAGTTTCATTGAAGTTCCCACTCAGATTTCCAAAGAAGGTTTATTGATCAGACAATATGAACCTGAAAAGGAGTGAATGAAGTTGTAAGAATTCAGACAAAATTGTAGTGGAGACTCCAGTAAATCAAAGAGCCCAGGAATTTAGAAGGTACCTTGAGGAAAACTACAGGCAGAAAGTGAAGCCCACACAAGATGAAAATCATACAGGCTGCAGGGTGCAATGCTGTAGGGACCTGCACGCCGGAGCTCTTTGGAGTTTGTATTTTGCTACAAGCTTCCCCAGGTTACCAGACACAGAGCTCCAGGATCTAATGTTCATTCTGTTGGGTTCGGTTTGCTTTGCTCCCTTTCTTTCTATCCCCCTATTCTTCCCTTTTGGAATGGAATATGTACCCTGTGGGGTGGAGAATGATAAGTTATGGGTCAGCTGCTTTATAACAGCCCAGTTCATGAAGAACTCACTCCTGGGAGAAAGGCATAGCGTCATTTAGTGATCTAATTGTGTTTTCAAAGTCCTACCCCCCAGCACCATCACATGTGCAAACCTGACAAGGTGGGCCAGGGCGATAGTTCAGAGGCATAGGCACCTGCCTGGCAAACGCAAGGTCCTGAGTTTGAACCTGGTACCACAAAAGAAAATTAAATAAACTAGCCAGGAAATTTTATACACACACACATACATGTCTGTCTTAGTTACTCTTCCTTCGCTGCTGGGACAAATACCGGACACCCAATTGATGGAAGGCAAGGTTTATTTAGCTCACAGTTACTGGAGGTTTCAGTCCATATTCAGCTGAGTCCAAGGCAGAGCAGCACAAGGCAGAGAACAACCTTTCATGGAGGTGGCAAAGAGCAAGCGCACAAAGGAGAGGCAAGAGCAGCTCAAGCAGCAGCTTCTCTTCCTACCTTACACTGTAATGCAAATCACCTGCCCCATGCAGGTGAAGCATCCACACCCGCGGTAATCAATCACAAACTCCAGAAGCCACCCCAAGACTGCAGGAGGCTTTGGGGGACACCAATACACAAATCATAACAATGTCTAAAAACTATATATATGCATAAACTTCTAAAGTTCAAAAATATATACATGTATGTATGTATGCACGTGTGCATATACATTTTTTGAAAAATTTCATCTTGTACCATTTACTTAACTTGGCATAATCTTTTAGTTTTTAATTATGCTATACAGAATTGAGTTATTCTAGCTTTGATTTGTCTCAATCTGTGCTTCTTTTTAAGCATTTTTAAAGGGATTTTACTAGTAACTGCAATCAGGATAGGCAGGCACAGAGCCCGCTCACAGTATCTAAAGTCTTCTGGTTGGGCCACCTCAGTCACTGGAGCAGCTGAAGCTGTGACTGCATACTGTGCTCTAGACAGTCTCTGAGTTCACCTTGTTCTTCATTATTCTCTTCAGTAAAATCTACACCAACTGATATGAAGGAAACTGAGGCCCAGAAAAAGTGAATCAACTTGTCCACGTGGTGTTTCATGCCCATCTGGCTTCCAAACTAGACTCTGTTTTGTATCTCTTCAAGTGTGTACCACGTGGCCAAATATAGTGGCCAGTCCACACAAACCAGACAGTCCCCAGCACACACTTGCCATAGTATCCAAACTATCATATGTTAAATAAAGTATGTATTCCCATAATTTATAAAGTATATATTATTATACTAATATCTAAAAAGATACCTGAATTGTTGTAGAACACTAGTATCAACTGAAAATAAACTATATGTGTAACTCTACTCTGTGAACTATTCTTTTAATCCTATAGTTTTCAAAGTTACTTAAAGTATATATAACTTAATTTCTTGAAGTAAAATTCAAAAGTGAAACTGAAATAGCATTCAATATTATCTCCTCTGCTCAGTTATGGAGGTAGTTCTCCTTCATGTGCAGCTAAACTAGGCATAGTTGCTGTGAAAGAAGGTTTTAGCATATCTGGGGAGATAGCTCAGTAGCATAAGTGCTATCCTGGCAAGCACAAGGCCCTGAGTTCAATCCCTGGTTCGAAAAAAAAAAAAAAAAGAATGCTTTAGTATAAAGCAGCTGCCCTGGTGTTTTGTGCTGCCTTCACAAGCCAATGCTGGTAAAATTATAGAAGAAATTTAAAAAGAAACACAAATTCAGAAAAATGAGATCTACATTAAATCAAGGTCTAGATAAGAGAATTTTAAGTCTAAAAGCATTTACTCTCCCTGTACAGGGATTATTGCTGTCAGTAATCCCAGTCTTTTCTGTGAAATCCATCTTTTTCTCTCTATTACATAATAAAGCAGTGTCTATCCCACGCAGTGCTTGGCATGGCTCTTTTCTTCAAAGAGCATTCTAATTGGCTACCAAATTATATTTCTCATACCTTGGAGTATAGTTTGTTTATACCAAGTAACTTGAATACAGTTAAAGCTGTTATTCTTTTGCCAGATTGATACTTTTTTCTCTTTTTCTTTGCTGTTGTTCTACTCTAGTTTATCTTATTTTCTGATTATAAAAGAATCAAGTTAAGTCATGAAGAAGACAGCAGATAGGCACTTCTTAATGGGGTTGCTTCTAGTATTTCACCTTTAAGTCTGTTAGTTCTTGATTTCCAATAGGTAGTGTTTTGCAAGGGAAGGCTTCATCTTGTAAATCTAGTTTCTTCAATGCCTTTGTGTTTTCCTAAATGAGACAGAAATTAGAAAGCATATTGATTGTGATCAAACACTTCACAGCCTCTTTTTGGATTTGGATTTTTTCTATGTTGGACTTAGAAATATGGTGTATTATATCCACATGTCCCCTGACAATAAAACAGCCTCTCAATATTAGGGCACATTCCAGTTGGGCAGGGTGGATAATCATTTGAACATAGCACTGCAATTTGGTTTGCTAATAGGATTGCATCAATATTTCTCACAGAACTCATTTACTCTTTTCTTTTTCTTCTCTGGGAGGTCAGAATCTTTTTGCGGGATTCAGTTCACAACAGTGAAACGGACAGTAGCCTTTCGTTCTTTAAAAATAATTGTGTTGGGGGCCAGGGAGATAGCTCAGTGGAATAAGTGCTTGCCTGACAAACGTAAGGTCCTGAGTTCAATCCCTGGTACCACAATAATAATAATAATAATAATAATAATAACAACAATAATAACAGTAATAATGATAATAGTGTCACATGAAAATTATCTATTTATTTAAATTCTAACAGTAATATTATTTAATTGTAAATACGTTATTAAGAACACTTTTGATCATTTATTTTCCATTACTGATAATATTAAATTTTTTACCTACCTTAATTTGGGGTATTGACATTTCCTCTAGGAAGTTATCTATTGAAAGTATTTTTTAATCACTTTTACAGTGTATAAACCATGCTGCTTTGATTTATTTTTAAGAAATGCATATCTGCTATTAGTCTAAATTTATGTTTTAGGTTTTTTCTTTTTATCTTGATTGCATTTATCTCACTGGTATTGCTGTATTGTGTTTAGAGAAACTATTTTTGGACTTACTGAAAGGTTACATTATCTGGCTTTTGAATTCATTAAAACTCTCTCTGTACTTACTACGGTTTCCTCTGTTTCCTTATGTTTATTTTCTTTTCTAACTCGATACATTGATTGTTATAGTCCTTTATTTTATTATTATTTTAATAATGAAGGCATTTAAGATTATTGCCTCTGAGAATAACTTTGGCTGCCTCACAGTATAATAATAAGTAATGTTTTTTTATATTTCCATTATTTTCTAAATGGCCTATC
>PVKA01023875.1:8834-35096 GCA_004027165.1 Ctenomys sociabilis
AAAAAAAAAAAAAAAAAAAAAAAAAAAAAAAAAAAAAAAAAAAAAAAAAAAAAAAAAAAAAAAAAAAAAAAAAAAAAAATGCTGACAATGGTAGGAATAATGAACTCTTCTCTATTTCTGGTGGGAATATAAATTATAAATCAGTATCCCTGCTATGGAAACTAGGGTGGAGGTTCTTCAATGCACTACAGATAGAATTATCATATGGCCAAGTTAAAACAAAAACAAACAGAACTTCCTTGAACAATTCTTGCTGGGGAGATAGCTCAGCAGCACAAATGCCTACCTGGCAAGTGTAAGGCCCTGAGTTCCACCCCCAATACCAAAAACAAAACAACACAACTTCCACAAATGGCCAAGCTATGCTACTCCTTGGTACACACCTGAAGGAATCAAAGCCACAAATCATACGGACCTCTGCATGGTTATTGTGGTATAATTCAAAACAGCCCAGATATGCAACCACCCTAGATGCCCACTAGCAGATGGATACAGGAAGACGTGGTACATATTACACAATGGAGAATTATTTGGCCACAAGAGACAAGTCATTTGCAGGAGAATGGATGGACCTGGAGGCCACAATATTAAAGTCACATATACCAAAGTTAGAAAGACAAATATAGCATGTTCTTCCTAATATGCAGAATCTAAAAAAGTGGCAAGCATGTAGGAGGGAGACCATCATCAGAGAGGAAGAAGTTGGAAGGGTAATAGGAGGGGGCTGAGGCAGGAGGATTGTTGTGAGTTCAACACCAGCCTGAGCTACAAAGTGAGCTTGAGGCCAGCCTGAACTGCATAGTGAGACCCTGTCTCAAAAAGCCAAAAAAAAAAAAAAAAAAAAGAGGGGGCTGGATAAGAGCAAAATACAGTATATAAGTTGATCCCCCAAAAAGTAGAACCAAGAGGAAGCCAAGAGGTGAAGGGGGAAGAAAATGATCAAAGTCTGAATTTGATTCCTAGTATCAAAAGAAAAAGAATAGCAATGCATATTACGATAGCCCAGCATGGTGGCACATGCCTGTAATCTCAGCATGTGGGAGGCTGAGGCAGGATTGTTGAGTTCCAGACCAGCCTGGGCTACAAAGTGAGCTCAAGGCCAGCCTGAACGCTTCAAAAAGATAGACAATTGAAACAGTCAAGATTAAATGATCCACCCCACACACAATATTATATAAAGATCTAACATGAACACATCAAATTATCATCAAATCAGGCAAAGGATTTGGGGAATCTGGACTTATTATTTATTTATGGTCTTTTTTTTTTTTTTTTTTTTTGGCAGTACGGCGGATTGAACTCCTTAGGACCCTGAGCTTGCCAGGCAAGCATTTAATTCTATTGAGCTATCTCTCTGGCCCCTATGGGTCTTTTAGAGTTTTGCTATGTAGTTTAGGTCTTGAATGCACTTTTTAGCCCAGGCAGGCCTCAAGTTTCCAGTGATCCTCCTGCCTCAGCTTCACACTAAGCCTTAAACTTTTTGAGGCAAGGTCTCCCTTATAGTTTGGGCTGGCCTTTACTTATGGTGAGCCTCCTGAGGGCTGGGATTATAGGAGTGTGGCAGCATGTCTGACTGATTTTTATCATTTGTACCCAGAAAACCTAAGCACAGGTGAGAACTGACAGTTACCACTGCTGATCAAGAACCCAAAAGGTGGGCCGGCCAGATAGCTCAGCCGTCTAAAGCACCTGCTTAGGCAGAGTACAGTGGCCTGGATTTGATGCCCTGTGCTGTGCTACCAAGGCCTCCAGGGCAGGCTGAGAAGGTGATTGAGACTGGGAGTGGTGGCACATGCCTATGATCCCAGCACTATAATGAGACCCTAAATACATTAAAAATAATAATAATAGGGGAGCCGGAGAGATGGCTCAGTGGAGTAAGTACTTCCCTGGCAAGTGCAAGGGCCTAAGTTCAATCCCCAGTTCTGCCAAAAAGTAAATAAATAAATAAATAAATAAAAATAATAATAATAATAATTCAAAAGGCTAAGCATCCATAATTAAAAGCTCCAAAGCCCCAAATTCTCCAAAAGTTAAAGAGCACCAACATATGCCTCAAATGGAAGATTCCATACCTGTCCTCAGGTGACAAGACACTAATAAACACAAAGTTGTACTAAAGAGAGAAAATAACATCACTTTCAGATGAGGTATGTAAAGTGTACAGGCAGGGCTTGGGTGTGGCTCAATGGCAGGGCATTTGCCCACTCTGTATAAGAGGGTGGGTTCCATACCCAGAAAAGTATACAAAACAGTGAACTTTGTGTTTAATAACTCGCAAGATATCTTACCATGTATAACAACTTTTTTTTTATATTTTATTTTATTTTTTTCTGTATTTTAGAGAAAGGTCTACAGGGTGTTTAGGGTCTCACTGCATAGATCAGACGCATAGTAATCCTCCTATTTACAGCCTCCTAGGTGCTGGGATTCGCCCAGTCTCAGAGTCTCAATCACCGTATCAGCCCACTCCAGGGGCTGGACCAGCACCACAGGCCTGGGGATCGAACTTCTGCTTGCAGGTACTTTAATCTGCTGAACTATTTGGCCAGCCCTAGCAATTATTTCTTTTTTTTTTTTTTGGTGGAACTGGGGATTGAACTCAGGCCCTTGTGCTGGCTTATTCTACTGAGTCATCTCCTCAACCCCTCCTAGCAATTAGTTCTAAAACCCAAAATAAACCAATTTTGATCCAAATTATTTTGGACAAAAAATCCTCAGTATGACAGAAACATCACTTTTTTTTTTTTAAAGTATTGGAATTGGCCAGGGAGATGGCTAATGGAATAAGTGCTTCCTTGGCAAGTGCAAGGGCCTGAGTTCAATCCCCGGTTCTACTTAAAAAAAAAAAAAAAAAAAAAAAAACAATGGGATTGAACCCAGGATATAGACAGGGCCTTGCTAAATCACTGACTTGCAAGGACCATGCCATGCCGGCCATGTCCCCCTGGGGCATGCTGAGATTGAACTTGTGGTGGTGCACACCTGTAATCCTAACACTTGGCAGGCTGAAAACAGGAGAATCACTGAGTCCAATCTGTGTAGTGAGACCCTGTACTAAATATACTAAATAAATTTAATTAATGAATGAATTAATTTTGAGTCAGGTTCTCACTGAATTGCCTAGTCTGGGCTGGACTCATGATCCTCCTGCCTCAGCCTCCTATAGAACTAGGAGTACAAATACATACTGCCACAACCGGTTTGCAATTGAGGTTTCTCAGATGGTTATGCTGCCAAAGCTGTCTCTACAGAATGTCCCATTTATTATTTATTTATTTATTTATTTATTTATTTATTTTGCAGAACCAGGGACTGAATTCAGGCCCTTGCACTTGCCAGGGAAGTGCTTATTCCACTAAGCCATCTCCCTGCTCCCCCATTTTATTCTTGCTGTCACTCTAGTGACACTGGCAATTCCTTAGCACCCCTCCACTACATATCAAATACTAGGACAAAAGGAAGCGACAAAGGTGCCCAAAGCTCAGGTGTGAAGTGAGGTGCTACAAGGCCTGCTCACACCTCATATTCACCAGAATGGCTAAGCTCAAGCTACTACTTGAACACCAAGGCTGGCGAAATCGGTCTCGTAAGATAGCCAACCTCCTGTGGAACAGTCCCTGGTCCATCAATTATCCACACAGATCCAAAGCTGCTGTTATCTGACATTCATGAGACTGACTTTTTAGTCTCATTCTCTGGGCCATGAGCCACTGTGTGACCTTCATGAGACCTATCACAGCAGCAAGCTGGGCTCCCTCCCACAGGACATACTCACTCTGCGGACAGGTGTGGGGGCAGGGGAGGTCCTGATGCCCCCCTGCTGCTTCTCAGGAGCAGTTGGCCCCTCAGGTGAGGTGACGGGAGAGGAGCTCAGGGAAGAATGGCTAAGCACAGAGTCTTCAGGGCATGATTCAAACACCTCACTCTCTGATGTCCCACTCTTGTCCAGAGGTGTCCCAGGAGGAGACTTGGCACAGGGAGGTTTTACAGACAGGATATCCTGCAAGATCACCACAGGGACCTTCCCTTGAAACAGGAGGCCACCAGCTTCACTCCAACCATCCTGTTTCTTTTTGGGACAAATACTTGGGCAACCAGGGAGCTTGGAGCGGCTCTGCAGAGAGCTGTCCTGGGAGCTGCCATTCCTGTCTGGGCAACCTAAGACCCCAGGTTCCTCCTCTGTTTTGCTGGGACTGTCTGAAAGGGTCTCTTTAGGAAGCCCCAACTTGTCATTGCAAATGGACTTCAAGGGCCCCTCATCTCCAGATTCTTCAGGCAGGGAAGGTTTGGGATTTAGCGGATTGTGGTCCACAGTACCCTCTGGCTGCTCATTAGAGTCCTCTGTCAAATCGATGACAACTGTGCTCTGGCTGAGGCTGCTTTTGAGGTCATTTCTTATGAAGTTATCTAAGGGACCCTTCCCATTGATGAGTTTCGGTCTGAAGTCCAGGTCAGAATCCACATGACAGTCATTCTCCAAGATGCCCAAAGAGGCTTCTATGTCAGTGACTTTCTCTTCTACTAAGGTGTTCTGAGGGCTTCTGTCATCTGATTCATCCCTGGCTTTCTCCTTGTGGACAACATTCAGGCGCTTGAACGGCAGACGGGCTGAAACAGAAAGTCCACATTTCTAGTCAAAGTATAGTGACAATGCATCAAAACTTTAGCATCCTGTGTAATTGGGAACCATGGAACTTGCTGGGCTTTGGAAGGAGACTTACTCAATTTTAAAATGGTGCTGGTCTGATAGTTTATACCTGTAATTCTAGCACACTGGGAGGCTAAGGCAAGAGAATGACAGGTTTGAGCCCCGCCTGGGCAACTCAGCAAAATACTGTTTCAAAATAAAGAGACCCTTTCTCCCCTACTTGTTGCTTTTGCTGTCCTCTGCCTCCTTGCCATGTACACACTTCCTTGGAGTCAGCCAGTTGTGGGTTGAAACCTATAGACTATGAGCTAAATAAAGCTTTCTCCCTTAAAAACCAACAAACCAATAAAAAAAGAGGCTGGCTGGGGATTTAACTCAGCGATCCAGCATCTACCCAGTATGCCTGGGACCCTGGGTTCAATCCCCACCCACAAAGGGGAGTGGTTGTATTTTCATTCTATACTTTTCCAGCATCCTAGATAAAACCTAAAATCAGCCAGGCATAATGAGGCATGTCTACCATCCCAGCATTTGGAAGGCTGAGGCAGGATTACCATGAGTTTGAGGTCAGTCTGGACTATGCAGTAAGTTCAAGGCCAACCTGAATTATATAGTAATGCTTTGTCTCAAAAAAAAAAAAAAAAAAAAAAACACAGACATCAACAATAACAACACATAAATCCAAAATTCCACTGAGCCAAGGAAATGGCTCAGTGGAATAAGCACTTCCCTGGCAAGCAAGCGCGAGGGCCCAAGTTCAATCCCCGGTTCTGTGAGGGAAAAAAAAAAAAAGAAAAAAGAAATTCTGACATGTATTAGCATGGATACTGGCAGAATTTCAAAGATTTTATCTGATCAATATCCAATTCAAATCCCAAATTAGCTAATTAATTGAATTTTTTCAGTGCTGGAGACTGAACCTAGGGCCTTCATACTGAATTACATCTGCATCCTTTCTATTTTATTTTGAGGCAGTGTTTTGCTAAGTTAAGTTACCCAGACTTGGGTCAACCTTGAGATCCTCTTGCCTTAGTCTCTCACAATACTGGGATCACAGGCATGTACTGCCACACATGGCTTTTCAGATTTTCTTATAATAGGTAAAAGAAAATTCCATTTGAAGGAACAACTTCTGGTTCTAAAAGAACTCAGATGTGAAGACTTCTTTCTGGCGCAAGCTGTCAAATTTGTTGACCAATCAAACACCTTTCTCCCAGCACCTACTATGTTTTCTTTTGAGCTGGAGAAAAAAAAAAGTTGCCAACTCTAAACAGTGAGAAAATTTAAATGACTAAACCCAAGAAGCTTATGTTCACTTAAATGTCAAATTAATTCTTACTATTTCATCTTGTAATAAGATTTTAAAAAGGGCAAGGGAGATAGCTCAGTAGAAAAGTGCTTGCGTGGCAAACACAAGGGCCTGAGTTCAATCCCTGGTTCTGCCAAAAAAGTCATTCTTTTTGGGATATGTGTGCAAGACACCAAACCTAGGGTCTTTACACTGAGCTACACACCCTGCCCTCTCTATTTTGTATTGAGTTTCACTAAATTGTCCAGACTGGTCATCACCTTCCCACTTACACTCACTCTGTGCCTTTGTCCTAATGTCTCCCCCTATGGATACCTGCTCCACAGGATTCCCACCAACACCAATGTACTAGCAATCACCAAAGGAGGCAGACTGCCACAGGAAAGCTAGAGTGATAACCCAGTTTTAAAACTGGAACCAGGGGCCTGGAAGATAGCTCAGTAGAATAAGCCCTTGTCTGGTAAGCGCAAGGGCCTCAGCTCAATCCCTGGTTCTGCTGAAAAACAAACAAACAAAAAAAAAAAAAAACTGAAGAAAAATGGAAACCAGTTTTTCATAGGATCCATGTTCTGATTTGGACTGTAGATGAAGTCTGTAGATGATGAGGATTTGGGGACATCAGTTTTCCTGAACAGCAAGAGTTCACAAGTGAGGTAGCTATGATGCACAGCTGTGGACAGCTGACAATGCATAGAGATGTTTGTGGGTGTCACTGCTTGCTCTTAGGAAGAAGAGGTCAGGGGTGCTGCTAAATTCCCTGATTCAAGATAGCACCCTGGGGGGGTGGGGATGACAGACACAAAACATCCACCAAGCTGAGAACAGAGACCCTACTCTAGAGGTGGTTACCTTTGGATTGCTATTATGCCAAAGACCAATACTGTACAGAAAAGCGTTTCCAAAGTCAGACATGGTGATGGATACCTCCTAGCCCTCTTGGAGGCTGAGTCAGGAGAATCACATGTTAGAGCCCAGCCTGGACAACATAGGGATATCCTGTCTCAAAATACAAAAATCTTGGGGCTGGGCACAAAGTACAGTGGCATAAACACCTGCCTAGCAAACACAAGGTCCTGAGTTCAATCCTCAGTATCAGAAAAACAAAAAGAAAAAAAATAAGGAAGCAGGGCCGGCCAGCCAGCCAGCTCAGAGACTAAAGTGCCTGCTTAGAGGGCAGCGGCCAGAGTTCCATCCCCAGGCTGGCCCCACCCATGTGGTGAGCTGAGATGGTAATTGAGATGTGGTGTGGTGATCCATGCCTGTAATCCCAGCGCTTGGGAAGCTGAAAACAGGAGAATCACTATGAGTCCGTTCTATGTAGTTAAGAACCTGTACCATAGGGCTGGGGAGATGGCTCAGTGGACTAAGGAAGAAGAGGTCAGGGATGCTGCTAAATTCCCTGTGTACAGTGTTTATGCCACTGTACTTTGTGGATATCCACTGTACAACATAGGATATCCCTATGTTGTCCAGGCTGGGCTCTAACATGTGATTCTCCTGACTCAGCCTCCAAGAGGGCTAGGAGGTATCCATCACCATGTCTGACTTTGGAAACGCTTTTCTGTACAGTATTGGTCTTTGTACTTCCCTGGCAAACACAAGGGCCTAAGTTCAATCCCTGGTTCTGCCAAAAAAAAAAAAAAAAAAGAGAGAGAGAGATTGGTGTTCCCCCTAGCTTTCTAGTACAAGTAGATCAACTCTAAAATGAAACGCTCCAAAATCTGTATAAGTTTAAATAATATGGCTTAGTGGCCAGGTGTGGGGTGCATTCCTGCAATTTCAGCACTTGGAAGACTGAGACAGGAGAACTGTTGCAAGCTCAAGACTAGCAGGTGCTACAAAGTGAGATCAAGGCCCGCCTGAACTGCACTGAGACCCCGTTTCAAAAAGACAAAATAAGGCCGGGTGTGGTGGCACAGGCCTGTAATCCCAGCACTTGGGAGGCTGAGGCAGGATGATTGTTGGTGAGTTTGAGACCAGCCTGAGCTACAAAGTGAGCTTAAGGCCAGCCTGAACTGCAGTGAGACCCTGTCTCAAAAATGACAAAAAAATAAAAATAAAAACATGGCTCAGAGGTACAGCATCTGTACAGCATTTGCCTGGCAAGTACATCACCTTATTCCATCCTCAGTATAGCAATGTAAACAATGAGCAAGGGGGCGGGTTAAAAAAAAAAAGAACAAAATATTATAGAATATTACCTTCAGGCTGTCCATATCCAAAACAATTTTGCACTTATAGTTGGGTCCCATTCTCAAGACAGCATACCACATATATGCAAATACACCAAAACAAAAAAAATCTGAAATCCCTAACACCGTTAGTCTAAAATATTTTTGAACAAGGGACCTGTAGAAGAATGAATTGTTTCTCCCTTCCAGAGCAGGGACTATCTTGAGATAACCATTTAACCCCTGTCCATTGTTACCTTGTATCAGCTTCTTCCCTGGAAAGGTTGGTCTGTCTTTGCAATCCACGGCTGTGAATAAAATAACAATTAAGAAGTTACTAAGTGTTGGGAAAAAGCCAGCAATGTATACAGAACCAAGGAAGTTCAAGGTGACTTTCCAATAGTAGATTCTGCCCTAACTGCCAGGGACATCTGGCAATATCTAGTGGCATATGTTTTTGCCATGATGAAACAGAACAGACAGAGATGCTACTCTGATAGAGGACAGTGTTACTAAACATTCTGCAACACCTAGGTCAAGCCCCCCTAGGATAAAGAATTGCATGAGCGTTTTTTTTTTTTTTAATATCTTTTTTGGTGGAACTGGGGATTGAATTCAGGCCCTACTCTACTGAGCCATCTCCCAGGACCCAGATGTAGTTTATTTCTTTTTTTTTACATGAGCATTTTGTGATCAAAAGTTTTATGTGAGGTTAAGGAGATGGCTCAGTGGAATAAGTGCTTCCCTGGCAAGCACAAGAGCCTGAGTTCAACTCCCGGTTCTGAAAAAAAAGTTTCGATTGTTTCCCTCCAAATAGAATGACAGCGCTCTAACAGTAGTGACTTATTCCACAGTTACATAAAACAATAAGCCAAGGTCTGAAATGTACCAGGAAACCAAGGGATGACTAAGCAGACAAACAGTGGATGAAAAAAGGTGGTGATGACAGAAAACAGAGGATTATCTATTTTACCACAAATGTGACTTGAAGCATCCCTTTCCAACCCCACCCCCTTCACCACTAACAAAGGTAGAAAATTAGAAAAGGATTCATTTTGTGAAAGGAACACAATTTAAGGCACTCTGAGCTGGTCAGGCAGGAGCTGAAGTGCTGGCAAGACATGACAGAGACTAACTTCCTGCAACAAGAAAAACAACAAAAATCAAGAACATAATCTAATAATAAAGTTGATGTAGATCTGACCATAAACAGAACAAAAGCTGGGGATAAACATCTTTATATAGGTTAACTTTAGATGCTCACACCAGCTAGCCAATTTGGCTTAGAAAGATCTAGTTTAGTTATTTTGGGAAATTTACATACATTTTGTAAAAGCTACACGGAAATCAGACCAGGGCTTTCTAAAAAAAAAATACCCAGATGTCCAATGCTGAAACTGTCCACCCACTTTCTAACTCCCACTTACTCTTGGAAAGTAAGAAAAGGTACCCTAACTTTTTTCCTTCCTCAAATGAATACATACTTTTCAGCCATTAAAATTTATGCTCCAGCATTCAGAAGGCTAAGGCAGGAGGACTGTTGACAAATTTGAGACCAGCCTGGGTTATAAAGGGCACTCACTCAAGGCCAGCCTGAACTGCACAATGTGACACTGTCTCAAAAAGACAAAAAAGCGCAAGGGCCTGAGTTCAATCCCGGGTTCTGCCAAAAAATTTTTAAAAGTCCAAGTCAACCACCACAATTTTTATGTCTCTGAGCAACCAGCCTTTTTTTTTTTTTTTTTTTTTTGCAAGATCCAGGGATTGAACTCAGGTCCTTGGGAAGCGCTTATTTCACGGAGCCACCTCCTGGGCCCCCAAGAGCAACCAGTTTTGATGTATTGGTAACAGACATAACTTGTACCCAGCAGTGACCTTAAACTGATGTAAAAATGGGACCCCATCCAAGTACATAGACCATTCAAAGGTACATATGCACTAACACATTTGTGTGCGGAGCATTACCAACTGCTCATTATTCCGAGGTTATACCCTTCCTAATTATACTTAGCATTTTAAAACATCATGTTCTTTTATGCTAAGGTGGGCACCACAAGTAGAGTTCGGCTTTTAATTTTTTTTCAAAACTAAGCATTTTGGGGCTGTGGAGATGGGTCAGTGCAATAAGCTCTTGCCTGGCAAGTGCAAGGGCCTGAGTTCAATTCCCGGTTCCTCCAAAAATAAAAATAAAAAAAGATATATATATATATATATACATATATATATATATATATATGTATATATATATATATATATATATACCTAAGCATTTTGATTTGGTTAAATAGAAAGAACAACAGTTCCTTGGCAGTCAGTCCTCCTCGTTTTATTTATATTAATTGTACGTCCCTGTGAAATCCCAATCAGATAGTGCAAGATTTCTCTATGGTCCTGGATGGAACCCAGGACCTCAAATATTCTAGGCAAAGGCTCTATCCCTGAGCTATTTCCCAGTGGGGGGATTCGGACTCCTAGGTGACACTTGGTCACTTTTTGGAGTCATTTTCTATTGTCACAATCGTAGAGAATAGGTTATTGCTAGCCCAGGTGTGGAGGTCAGAATGCTGTTCAGAACTACAGTGGCCAAGCATCAATAGTGCTGAAACTGAGAAACTAGGAACTAGACTAGTTGATATTTCTTTCCAGTCCTTAATTTATCCAACCAGTGTATGCTTATCAGGCCCCTGGTACCTGCCAAACACTGTGACGGAGCTCGGGATAGAACGGGGAGTCAAGCAGGGAAGGGAGACAGGTGCTTAGGGTTCCCTTGGTTCCCCGCCTCACGTTTCGGGAGGCCTGATGCGTGCTACACAGATCCCTTCCAAGAAACTGAGAAGTTACTTTACATATCACCCACTACCAAGCACTCGTGAGTCCCAGCTCCTGGGCAATCCCCAACACACAAATCTCTTTCCTGGCCTTGCCAAGCTGAACTCAAACAGGAAGCAATTTCGGTTTCAAGTGCCTCGGTTTCCCCACTTGCTACCAGGTCCAACTTGCTTAGAGAACACAAATGTACTCAGGAGCATCCAAAGCTGGCCTTTCTGCCTCCCCGTATCTTAGTTTCCCCTCTTGGCTCCGCTGTCCCATCACTCCCGCCAGAAGCACCTGGAAAGACAAACTGATGCAAATGCACTAAGGAAAGGAAACATGTGTGCATAAATACGTGGTATCGTCGGCAACAATGACGTCAAAAAAGGCGCTCTTCGGACAGCAGGGCCCTGGATAAGGATTACTAGGCCCCGGGGACTGATCGCCCTGCCCGGAACCCAGAGGCGCGTCCACTCCCATCCCGCCGCAGAGACCCGCACAGGCCGCGGCGCCCCTTCCCCTCAGAGCGGGCCCCAATTTACCTGGGGCCGCTGCCCTGGCGCCCGGCGCCGCGCACTCCACCTCCTCCAGCATCTTTCCGGCGGCAGCTCGAACTCCCCTGAGGCGGCGGAGGCGCGGGCTCAGCTCCGGCAGCCGCTGCTGCTCGCCCTCCCGCCGGCGCCAGGCTGCCGCCGCCGCCGCGCTCGTATTTGGCGGGAACCGCGGAGACTCCCGTAGCCCGCATGCTGATTGGACGAAGTCGCGTCACGTGACGGTCTCGGGAAGAGAGGAGCGCCGGGAGCATCCTCGCGAGAGCTGTGGCTTCCATTCCTATCTTGAGTCCCTCGTTGATATTCCGGAGGGTAGGGGAAAGGAGGGGCTCTTTTCCGGCAACCCGTCATTGGCTGGTGAAACTCTTCAATTGGGTGCCTAAGATATCACACAGAGCTGTGCACTACGATTGGCTAAGCCTGTGGGAGAGGGCGGGTCATAATGCGTCACTAGCGGTGCTATTGACAACCGGAAACTGCGGTTTAGAGAACTAAACTTTTAAATTGAACATTGTTCAAGTATAACGACTGCAATAAAAATTATGTTTTTTCTATATGAAAAATAAAATAATTTGTGGGTGGAGTTTCAAAAGCACGTGGCATGCAGTAAATATATTAGAATGAATGAAATAACGTCTTTTAATGCTGTTTTGTACTACTGTTTACAAGCAGCTTTTCCTTTTTGTGTCTAACTTTAAGATCTTTTTCTTTCTTCAAGAATATTTTCGGGGGGTCCGAGAAGATGGCTCTGTGCAATAAGTGCTACCCTGTCAAGCTCAAGGGCCTGAGTTCAATCCCTGGTTCTTCAAAAAAAAAAAAAGAATATTTTTTCTCTTCCACCTGCAGTATGATCAAGTTCTCGCAGCACTTTTTTTCTTAGCCATTTAGTAGTGTCATTTCACTAGGTTTATTCATTAACTATTAAACTCATTTTTTTTTAACGGAGGTTGAAGAAAAAACTTTATTGGATAGAAAAGCTTCTGTTGGAGATGGACAGAAGGGGGGCCCAAGCGGGTTGCCCAGTAAACTTATTTTGTGATACTTAGAATTAAATCACAGGCATTTTCCCACTGAGCTACAATCCCAGTCCTTTTTATTCTGAGACAAGATCTTGCCAAGTACCCAGATTGGGCTCACCAATATTTGTCCATGACTGATACATTTTAGATACTCATCTAACTGATTTGTTTTCTTTTGTATTTTGGGGAACCGAGGATTAAACTCAGGTCCTTCTGCTTGCACACACCTGTAAATCCACTACTCTTGGGATCCTGAGACAGGAAGATCATCTTGAATTTGAGACCATCCTGGACTGAGTAGGGAAACCCATCCAAAATTAATTAATTAAGCCGGGCATGGTGGCGCATGCCTGTAATCCCAGCACTCGGGAGGCTGAGGCAGGAGGATTGTTGTGAGTTCGAGGCCAGCCTGAGCTACAAAGTGAGCTTAAGGCCATAGTGAGACCCTGTCTCAAAAAGACAAAAAGAAAAAAAAAATAATAATAATTAAGTTGTTAGCACCTGTATAACATCTCAGAAGAGGAGGTGATTAGAAAAAAATGGAATCTAATCCAAGTTTAGAATACTTTTTAGGCCTTCCAACACAGCAACCATCGAAGAGTAGCTATAGCCCTCAGGTAGCCCATGGCCGTGGGCCTCAACAAGTGCCACAAGGTAACTAAAACTGTGAGCAAACCAAGGCACAGCCACCGTAGCAGACATCTAAACAAACACACCAAGCTCATGTGGGACATGATCTGGGAGGTATGTGGCTTCGCCCCCTGTGAGCACCACGCCATGGAGCTGCTCAAGGTCTCCAAAGACAAACGCACTCTCAAGTTCATGAAGAAAAGGGTGGGGACACACATCCGGGCCAAGAGGAAGTGTGAGGAGCTGAGCAACATGCTGACCACCATGAGGAAGGCAGTTGCCAAGAAGGACTGAGCCCCTCTGGAATAAAGCTTTGTGGAACGTTAAAAAAAAAAAAAAAAAAGAATGCTTTTTAGGTAGACTGGATAATCAGTAAAATTGTTTGAGGAAAGTGTTGAGAAATAGAAAATTCAAAGTGATATCACCCAGAAATATCACCTTGGACAAATCAGGCCATTACTTGAGGCCTCAGTTTCCCTGAGTCATGAGATGAGAGCGTTTTCTTTCTCTGATATGCTGGGATTTTCTTAAAACAGTTGAATATATCAGAATCACGCCGGGGAGACTTTTCAAGCTATTCATAATGACTACATGAGTATCCTGGGGTATATGTATTTGTGTGTATGTGTGTGTGTGTGTGTGTGTGTGTGTGTGTGTGGTGTCTTTTTTAAGTAGGGTCTTACTATGTAGTCTATTTTATTTTATTATTATTTTTTTGGTAGTACCAGGGATCAAACTCAGGACCTTGCACTTGCCATACAAGTACTTATTCCACTGAACTATCTCCCCAGCCCTCACTATGTAGTCTAGACTGGCCTTGAATTCACTTATGTAGCCCAGGCTGGCCTTGAACTCATAGTGATTCTCTTGCCTCAGCCTTCCAAGTGCTGGGATTACAGGCATGTACCACCACACCTAGCCATATTTTTGTATTATTTAAGCAATCTTTTGATGTAGTCTACTTTCTTCTGTTGTGGCATTTGGAAGTTTCTAGCAATCCTTTGCTTTAGAATAATCATCCAAACCTATCAGCAGTTTCTTTTCTTTTTTGTTTGTTTGTTTCTTTCTTTTTTCGCAGAACGGGGGATTGAACTCTTAGCCGTTTCAACACTGAAGTTCTCAGCACCTGCATTATAATCATTTTCATGTTTCTCTTTGGATTCGTTTACTCATCCAAACTCATTGTTCATTCAAAAACTGTCTTTAGCCGGGCATGGTGGCACATGCCTGTAATCCCAGCACTCGGGAGGCTGAGACAGGAGGATTGTTGTGAGTTCAAGACCAGCCTGAGCTACAAAGTGAGCCTAAGGCCAGCCTGAACTGCATAGTGAGACCCTGTCTCAAAAAGAACAAAAAAACAAAAAACTTTTTATTTTGCTTTGTTGGTTTGTTTGTTTCAAGACAGTCTTGCTATGTGCTTCAGGCTGGGCTTAAATTCACCATTATGCCACTGGCTTACCTCAAACTCTCTGTGATCTCTTGACTTAGCCTGCTGAGTGCTGGGGATTACGACCATGCACCACCACACCTGGTAAATTTTTATCAGTAACAATTGATACAAAAATTCTTATCAGGGCCAGTGAGATAGCTCAGTGACCTAAAACACCTGCTTAGGCACGCTTAGGCAAGGTGCAGGGACCTTGGTTTGATCTCTGGCACCACATGCTGCCCAAGCTCCACCCCCAGGGTGGGCTGAGCCGACTGCAAAAAAGAAAAAATCCATATCAATAAACATGCATCCATTTAAAGAGACCTCCTGGGGTACTTGAATTCTGAACAGAGCCCTTTTATTTATTTATTTATTTTTGCAGAACTAGGGATTGAACTCAGGACCCTGTGCTTGCCAAGCAGGCACTTATTCTACTGAGCTATCTCCTCTGCCCCAAAGTCCTGTTTATCCACAAAAGGTGTAGACAAGACTAGGGGGAAAGCTGGCACGGTAGCACATGTCTGTAATCCCAACAATCAGGAGGCTGAGGTAGAAGGATCTTGGGAGTTCGAGACCAACCTGGGCTACAAAGTGAGTTCAAGGCCAGCCTGATCTATATAGCAAGACCCTGACTCAAACACACACACACAAAGACTTGGGGGGGGGGTTAAAAGAACAAAGCTGTAAGGAGTGCCCCATAGAAAATAGGCATTATAGCAGATGAAAAGAGCATAGAACAAGAGCTGAGGAAGGTGAACTGGTCAGGTTTAGGAAGCTTGGAGTATATCAGATGTGTGGCAGGTGGACTTTAAGCAGAGGACTACTGTGATCTGAATTGTGTTCTGTAAGTATCTTTCCCACTGTCTTGTTGAAGATGTATTCCCAGGGAGAATCTAAAGCTCGGATACCAGAATGTAGGTGGGTGGAATAAGCAACGTGAGACCTAGATGAATGGATTGGGTAACTGAATGTATGGACATGGGACAGTGTGGGGAGTGGGAGTAAATACACAGAACTGGGTCTCGTTGAGATGAGCAAGCCGATTTCTGGAGACTTGAATCTGAGCGAGGTGGTTTTCCTGAAACTTTAGGTCCATCTCCGGTACTCTAGGGTGCGCTACAGCCTTCAGAGCCTCTCTAGGACACACCATTATATCGGTGATGAAGGATCCTTGCGCTCTCCGGCCGACAGGGGGCGGACAAGCGAAGACGGGCTCGGGGGCCGGGCGCGCGATGCGGGCCGGCACCGGAAGTGTGCGGTTGCCATGTAATTTCCTGAGATCTCGGGCGCGCGAGTGACTGAGGCGGCGCCTGGGAGGGCGCGGAGTTTGCCAGCGGGCGGTGCGGGCGGCGCCAATAGGGGCGGCTGAGGCACGCGAGGGGTTGGTGGCTCCGGGGAAGGCTGTGGCTTGAGCGGGGCCTGCGTTTTACTCAGTCCGGGCGGGAAGCCCGAAAGCGGGAGACAGCATGTCGGTGGCCGGGCTGAAGAAGCAGTTCTACAAGGCGAGCCAGGTGAGCAGAGGGTGAGGTGAGGGGACCCTGGTTGGCCGGAGTGGGGGGCCAGGCCCAGCGCTGGCTCGGGAGCGAACCGAGGGGGCGGCGCTGCTACGTGTCTCCTGCGGGGTGTGGGAGCCGAGTATGACGGGGGCTACGAGGTAGCCCAGGCCGTGATGGCTTTCGACTCCCCGAGTATCCTCGAGAAGGGTGGGCAGCGCTCCTAGGAGGAACAGGAGGCATTCAGAGCCGCCCGGGACGCGAGTGGAACCTTCCCTCTCCTCCGTACCCTCTTCCCTTTTAGAAGTGGGACGCTGGGGGGCGGGGAGAAGAGAAAGAAACTTACATCCCGAGGCTGTGGACCCAGGATTCTTGCCAGATAGCTTGGGGGCAAGGAAGATTTGTGTCTAGAGCAAGTGTTTTCAAAATCCTCTTGATGGACCAGGTGCTAAGTTGAGCTGGTAGAAAAAAGTCAGTTTCCACACTCCTATCCTTACCTTCTTGCCAGGTGGAGACTGACACCGACATAATGTCAGTTCCTAATGTCTCTGCCTCAAAATATGCATACTCTTTACCTTTATTATTATGATTATTTTATTTTTGTCTTTTTTGAGACAGGGTCTCGCTATGCAGTTCAAACTGGCCTTGAACTCACTGTAACCCAGACTGGTCGCGAACTCCCTTTGATACCCCAGCAGGGGTTACATTCCTGTGCCATCAAGGACGGCTCATCATTTCTTTAGACATAGACACAGTAATGAGACACACTATGTAATCCTGTGTACCGTCCTTTGATTACTTTGTTAAAGGTGTTATGGACTGTGCACGGGAGTGGGAATTCACTCTTATCAGTCCTGGGTACTGCAGAGTGTGGACCAGCACTCTGGCCGGAGTGGGGGGCCAGGCCCAGCGCTGGCTCGGGAGGGAACCGAGGGGACGGTGCTGCTTTTATGTGTTGACAGCCAGCGATGTCCTGAGAGACATCACAGTGTCCCAAGGGTACAATCCTTTTTTCCTTCCTTCACTCCCAGAACTTCTCTTAGACCATACTCCTAGAATTGCCTCTTCCTCCTCTTCCTGTTCTTCTTTTTTTTTTTTTTTTGATCTTGTTATGCAGCTCAGGCTGGCCTTGAGCTCACTTTGTAGCTCTGGCTGGTCTCTAACTATCAAGGATCTTCCTGCCTCAGTCTCCTAAGTGCTGGGAACACAGGCCTGTGCCACCACACCAGGCTCCTAGAACTTTTTTTTTTTTTTTCTGAGATGGGATCTTGTGTTACTTAACCTGGCCTCAGACTCCCAAGCTCAAGGGATCTTTTTGCCTCAGCCTCCGAAAGTGCCTGGAACTACAGGTTGGCACAGCTAGCTGAGTGTGGATCTTTGTAATGGGGGTATCATAGTCCATTTCATTGAATATACCATTATTTGCTTAAGCAGTTGATTATTGGTAGATACTTAGATTGTTTTCAATAACTTTCTGTTACAAACAGCTCCACAGTGAATAGCCAGTGAATATCTTTGATCATAAGATTTTATGGTAGCAGGGCGTGGTGGCGCAGGCCTGTAATCCTAGCACTCTGGAGGCTGAGGCAGGAGGATTGTTGTGAGTTCGAGACCAGCCTGAGCTACAAAGTGAGCTTAAGGCCAGCCTGAACTGCATAGTGAGACCCTGTCTCAAAAATGACAAAAAAAAGATTTTATGGTATAAATTCCCCGAAGTGGAACACTGAATCTAAAACTGGCTTTTACCTATGACAAATGCAGTTTTTGGAAAGTCCAGGGTTCATTTTCCAGAACACTGGGCAAGTGTAAAATTTAATGTACAGGTTCAGATTAAAGTATCCCCAGATGCCTTGATTTCTGTTGGCCTGTGCATCCCAGGTAAGGACCTTGGGTGTGGAGTTTGTGTACACAGACATGATCTGTGTACACAAATGATCTCAGAAATCATTTGGGCTGTGCTGACCAGTAGGGCTGTATCTACTATTTGGAAAGGCCCCATGCATGTTCTCAGTAACATGCAGCTGGTGTCTCGCCCCTAGAGGGAAAAAGCAATGAGCCTGGCAGTTATCTAAAGTAAGGATATCTGGGGGTCTATCGCTACTCACCAGATGATGACTAAACCCTGGAAGAGAGATTTAATCCAGAGGAATTTCAGGATTGTTTCTGAGAGTACTCTCTTTTGCCCTAGCAGAATGGAACCAGGTGGATTTTGACCAACAGACAGGAGATGCCACATCCCTGGAGTGTGGGTCACTTGCTGAGACTTTGGCTTCTGGTGGGAAACGTCACAGAGGCCTTGGGAAAATTCATATACCCCCCCATCTCTCTCTCTCTCTCTCTCTCTCTCAGAGTTGTGGATTTGAACTCAGGCCCTTGCACTTGCCAGGGAAGCGCTTATTCCACTGAGCCATTTCCCAGCCCTTCCTTCCTTCCTTTCTTTCTTTTTTTTTTTTTTTTTTGGTCTTTTTGAGACAGGGTCTCACTACGCAGTTCAGGCTAGCCTTAAGCTCACTTGTAGCTCAGGCTGGTCTTGAACTCACAATCCTCCTGCCTCAGCCTCCCGAGTGCTGGGATTACAGGCCTGTGCCACCACGCCTGGCTTTTTTTTCCTTTTTTAAAATCGCTTCTCTCTTGTATCAAGGTCTCTGGAGGCCCTCTGCTTCCCATGCCCAGTGTTAGGCCTGTTGGTAGCCCATGCACTCCCCAGCACACACACTGTCTGAGGGAGCTGCTGTGTCTCAGACTGCCCACCGGAGCCTGTTTTCTCTTTGGGACCTGCACTGAGCTATGGATAGTGCCACGAAGCCTGGAAAGCACAATCTGGTGTAAGCTGGCAATTAGGATCAGTCAACTGTTTGCAAGTTCTGGGGCTCTGTCCCAAAGAGTGAGTGTGAGAGCCAGCGCTTCTCAAGCTGTTGTCTTGGCCTCCCCACCAGTTCTGTGTGGAACTGTGCTGTCTGGAATCACCCTGGCTGTGTTCCATCCTCTTCTGTAATCCTTTCCAGTTCCCCTATATCTACCCTGTTTATATGGCTAAGTCTGTCCCTTTTTTTTTCCCTCCTTGTATTCTCCTGAGCCCTATAGAACTGAGAAGCCTCCACTTGTGTAGTGACAGTTGACATGTCTGGATTCTCACCATATGACCAGGCAGCAGGCTGTAAACCAGTGGTCTCAACTGGAGACATTTATCTGGCCTAAGGCAGACATGCTTCCTTCCTTACAGGGAAGTATTGAGGGACACTTATCTTTATGTAGGATACAGGTCTCACCCAGAGCCAGTTCTGCCCCCCCAGAGGATATTGACAGTGTCTGGGGACTTGTCAGTTATCACAACTTGATGTACTGCTGGCTTGTAATACAGCACTGCATCCTGCAGAGCACAGGGCTGATTCACCCCCCACTCCCACCCCAAGAATATTCTGGCTCCAGATGTCAGTAGGAGTTGAGAAACCCTGCCTTTGAGGTTTGAGAAAAGTGAGGATAATTAAACCAAAACAACAACAAAAATCACTGCTTGGCTATTCTATGGTGGTTGTCTGATTTTCTCACTTCAAGGTACAGATGACCCCATGTACACAAATGGTGCCTGGAGAACTTAACAAGGGTGCTTCTCACCTCACAGTGTTTGAGACAGTTTTGGAGAGAAGGTCCTAGTAGCATCAGGAGGCCAGGGCTGCTGATAGGCATCCTATAATGTGCAGAGTGGCCCCTAAAGGTCAATGTAGAACTTAAGAAACCTGTTTGAGAAAAGGTCCTGGATGTTGAAGCCTGTCAGTGTACCAAGTTTGCAAATTGAGAAACAAGCCAGGGGCAGGGGCAGCCAGAGCCGAGAAAGAAAAATTGGATTTCCAGCAGGGTGACTGTGATACTGACTCAGAGTTTGTGATCTGTCGGTGGTGCTGTGTGATCTTAGATTCTATGGTAGTTCACCACCTGGCATAGCCTTTTCGGCCTGTGTTCAAAATCATTCTGGGCTTACTCAGGAAGTGTGCAAAGTTTTGCTTACAGGATAGGGGAAATTGAAGGATCTATACAGAGCAAAGCAGGACAAGGTGTCCCCCACTCCCCTGACCAGATAACCCACTTCCTCAGTGCTCCCTGGTATTTGTGCACATCTAGAACTGGGGGACTGTATTTCTCCCCCCCCCCAACCGGGGATTAAACTCAGATCCTTCCGCTTACCAGGGAAGTGCTTATTCTACTGAGCCATCTCCCTGGCCCCTTAAGGGGGACTGTATTTCTGAGGAACTGGAGAAGTTTATATTTTAAAAATCCACTAGCAAGATGCAGACTCAGAAGTTCTTCTCAGTGGAGGGGTTGTGACATTGCTTCCAGGCCTAAACTGCTTGCTGGTTTCCTGACAATTCTTGTGGCCAGACCACACGGAGATTTGAGTGTAACTAGGGATAATGCTGGTGGCTGCCTGGAATGCTGGCCTGACCTTTTCTTTTCTTTTCTTTTCTTTTCTTTTTTCTTTTCTTTTCTTTTCTTTTCTTTTCTCTTCTCTTCTCTTCTCTTCTCTTCTCTTCTCTTCTCTTCTCTTCTCTTCTCTTCTCTTTTCTTTCTTTCTGCCTGAAAGGAGGGGGAGAATTTGAAAGAAAGATTGGGCTGCTAAGTTCAGAGAAAAATTCAGGACTGCCTCATCTCTCCCAAGACTTGTTTTTTTCTCCTCCAGTGCTTTGTAGTGAATCTGGGGCCTCATGGATGGTGGGCAAGCTATCTTCATGGGAGCTGTATCCCCCATCCTAACCCTCACTCATGGCTTTGAAGTGTGTTGATGCTCTTTAGGCCCAGGGTCCAAGCCCCTAAGGAAAGCTTACAAGGAAAGCTCATACTTCCTGTGAGAAGTGGGGGTTCTGGGAAGAGCTGCAAGCTGAGGACCCTGGGTTCCAGCCTATAAATCAAGCCCCTGTAATCGCAGCTCTTGGGAGGCGGAGGCAAGAGAATGACTGTTGAGTTCAAGGCCAGCCTGGGCTACAAAGTGACTTCAAGGTCAAAAAATACAGAATAAACAGTGTTGGGTATATGGTTGATGTGTTAGAACATTCCTGAGCGCTGCTGCTCTGCTGTGTGTCTGTACACATATGCCCATCTGTGCTAGGGATGGCACCCAAGGCCTTGTGTGTGTTCAGCATGCGCTGCAGCACAGACCTACTTTTCAGGCCTCATTTTGTGGAAGTGTGCCTTTGCTTTCCAAGAAAAGTGCTTGGCTTGTTAAATGACAAACACAGAATGACTTATTTTTAATTACTAGGGCTAGAACCCAGAGCCTTTGCACAAAGCTACATCCCTGGTGCTTTCTATTTTTCATTTTGAAACAGGGTCTCAGTAACCTGTTAAACTGCTTGGGTAGGGCAACCCACCCAGGTACCCATCAAACCTATGATCCTCCTCCTTCACTCTCACAGTATTGGGCTTATACACATGTGCCATCATGCCCAGCTCAGAATGAACTTGGGGTCCAAAAATATACCAGTGGTAACCCTTTCACCTCAATGTGGTGCCTGTTTGCCTGGTCTGGAGAGGGTCAGGGTGGGCATCACTGACTACACCAAGGACCCTGTCCTCTGGCAGTACCCTGAGCTCTGGGAAGGCACCAGCTGCAGGTGCATGAGGGGGGGCTCTCCTCATGGTGCCAAGTCCACTTCTGCAGGAATAACTTGACCTGGAAAAGTGTGGCATTTGCTGACTCTCTGTGATCCTTAACCCTCAGCATGGGGGCTGCTGTCCTCAGGCATTCTCAGTCTTTCAGTTGTCCAGTGGTTAGGCAGCCTTCACCTGAGGCCTCTGCTGTGTGCAGGCTAGACTGGAGAAATACAGAAGCGTGAGACCTCATTTGCCACCACTTCCTGACTGTCGGTAATTGGCAAGTACTGAGCCTTATTTAGTTTTTATTTTATTCATTCTACTGGGGCTCAAACCTGGACCTTCAAACTAAGGGACATCCCTAGCACTTCAAAAACTTTATTTGCAACAAGGTACTGATGAGTTAGGGGCCAGGGAGATGGCTCAGTGGAATAAGCACTTCCTTGGCAACACAAGGGCCTGAGTTCAATCCCGTACTGATGAGTTGTTCAGTCTAGGCTGAAACTTGTTACCCTTCTGTGTCAGATTCCCTAGTGTTGGACTGGGGTCTCAAAGTGTAGCTCAGGCAGGGCCCCATTGTGTGATCCTTGCCTCACCCACCAAGTGCTACAGACTTGACGGCTGGGTATGCTGTTGTGCTGCAATCATTTCTTTTGTGATGCTGGAGAGCCCAGGCCGCCAGCACACTGCACACCATACCACTGAGCCACACCCCCAGCCCTGTGCAGATTTCCTCCATGCGTAGCTGCTGTGTATTTGGTCACCTATAAAGTGGGGCTGGGCCTGAGTCAGAACGCTGAGCTCCCTGAAGATGGGCTGTGCTTTGTAGGAACAAAGCGCCCTGCTTATCTGAATGTTTAGCACCAAGCCCTGCCATGCTTAGTTATAGGCTAGTGTCCTTTATGGCCTGCCAGGTGAGGGGTTCGCAGTGTGTCCTGTTATGGTTAAGAAACTGGAAGCTACTCCATCATTGAGACCCCAGACCTACCAAAGACTCAGTGAGTGCCTCAGGAAAAGAGTCCTGTTGCCCTGCCTTGTCTTTTGTGGAGGTGACCACCGTTTGTAGTCCACAGAGCCTTTGAGGGCCTGAGTGCCCCATTTTATCCCTCCCTTTCAGTCCATAGATTACACACATCCATTCTGATGTGCTCAGAGGGCAACCTTCTGGTTGGCTCCATTCTGCTGGCCTGTGTGTCCCCAGCGGCCCTTAACCCAGCAATCTAGGGCACAGCCATGGCCTCACTCCTATGTCACTTGTCTTCTTCTCATTATTGCCAGTATTATGAAACTGAGCTGATCTGGGGCAGCTGTAATCTGCAGCATGTGGCCAACTTTCCCCGATAGGGTTTCTGCAGCAGCCACATGTTTTGGCACTGCAGCCAGCCCTGGAAGGAGGAATGGAAGATTGTGTTCTGTTTCTGCTCTCCATGGGCTGGGGTGGCTGGGCATCCCTAAACCCTGGGAGGGTTTCACAGAGAAGCGCTTCAGGCCCAGCCTACCTGGCTCTAGTATGTAGGGAGACCCATTGCCCAGTTTTTCCTCTCTCCCCTCTTCCACTGATGGCTGCTAAGGTATTAGGGGCGGGCCCTTGTGATTCCCTTTCAGAGCTGTCTGTGGGGGACACCGTGTAGGGGCTGCACATCTCCTTCCCCTCCTCCCTTCCCTTCCTGCTCACCAGGCTGGGCTTTACTGTTCCTGAGCACTGCATTTGGTGCATTTCTGCTGTTTCCTGTTAGGCAGTCACACATGTGCACGTGCATTCACACACACACGCACCACTGCTCGAATGCAGGCTCCCAGAGGGGGTAGATTCATCCATCTTTTCCACTCAGCTCCTATCAAAGCCTGCTGACTGGGCCCCTTGGTGGGGTCACACAGCCTTCCCGACTGCAGCAGGAAACAGAACAGCTGTTTCCTCCCCAGATCTGACTCAGCACCCACCAGCTGCTGGCCATCTGGGTGGACTCCTTTTCACACCTGACTGTGGGGGTAAGGGATAGATGGTGTGGTGGCTGTGGATCTGTAGGGCCTGTGACCACAGCAGGTTAGATGCTCAGCTAGTAAGGGTGGCAGGTAAGGGTCTGCCCTAGCTGCTCTGTTGCCCACTACCTTCATCCTGCTGTTTCCTGGTTGCCAACGTGGTGAGAACCTGGCTCCATTTCAGATTGATTTGGAGGATGAATGATTTCATCATCCTTACCACTAGGTAACAAACTCTTTGCAGGCAGGAACCTGTGCTGTCCCCCAGTACTGAGCCCACTGCCCAGGTTGTCTTGGGAGACCATACCCTAGAGGAAGACAAGGACCTGCATATCTTCCAAGCTTTCCTATCTTTTAGGACCTTCTGAACCCCCCACCCATCACCCTTCACAGGTGATGTAAGCAGTCAGACTGCTCGGCCCAGTGCAGCAGGGCCAGTGCCTTCCACCTCCTCTCTGATGGCTGGGAGGTGCCTCTTCTCTCTTCCCACTCCAAGCCTGACCCTGTTCTCTCCTCACCATCTGCATCCGCCCTCATCCCCACCACCTCCTAGCACCTGGCCCCAAAGTCTCCTGCCCACATGCCACATGCCAGTCCCCACATCAAGTGTACTCCTGTGGTTGCTGTGCTAAGCACTTGGTTTTTTTTTTTTTTTTTTTTTTTTTATGTCTTTTTGAGACAGGGTCTCACTATGTAGTTCAGGCTGGCCTTAAGCTCACTTTGTAGCTCAGGCTGGTCTCGAACTCACAACAATCCTCCTGCCTCAGCCTCCCGAGTGCTGGGATTACAGGCATGCGCCACCACGCCCGGCTGTGCTAAGCACTTGTGCCAGGCCTGCATTGCACTAGGCTGTCAGCTCACCAGCTTTAGTCTGTGCCCTGCCAAAGTGGGCATGGGACAGCTCGTCTGTGTTCTGCACTGACGGGAAGACAAAGGTGGCAGCTCCTGCCCAGAGCCTTGACAGGCCCCCTGCAGTGTCCCGGAGGTGGCTCCAGCCTGGACAGAACTCCAGGAAATTGGGTGGCTGACAAGACCTTTGAGAACTTGGTAGGAAACAAGTTTAGCTAGTCTTTGAAAAAGAGAAGAAAGACTTCCCTCAGGCTTGGGTTGTGCCCTGAGTGTTCGGGAGCACTGGGATAACCCAGATGGGCTGCCTGAGTTCCTGACTGGCATCTCGGGTGGCATCTCTAACCTGTAGCTTCTGGACTAGGCTAGCCTAGCACAGCTGAGACATCTGCCTTTGTCCTTGATGGGTTCAGACACACCCAGGCTGCTGGCCAGCCTGGTTGCAAATGGACATTTCCCTGGTTCAGGTTTTCCTATAACTGGGCCCCTCACTGTGGCCCATTTCACTCTCAGCTGGCTTTTTTTTTTTTTTTTTTTTTTTTTTTTTTTTTTTTTTTGCTGGCTCAGGATGCTTCAGGGTAGGAGGGTAGGTCTGGTAAGGCTTGAGGATCTGGGGATCAAACCACAGCATCTTGATTGGTTTGTTTAACCAGTCACTTAAACAACTGAGGTAATGGGCAATGCCCCCCCCCGCTTTTTTTTTTTTTTTTTACGGAACCAGAGATTGAACTCAGGTCCTTATTCTACTGAGCTATCTCCCAGGCCCCTCAGCTTCTTTTAGACTGCACTGTCTTTAGCAGGCCTGTGCCCAGCACCCATATCTTCCAGCTCTCTCCTGCATCTACACCACAGTATTTTTTGTCTCTTTCTGAGTTTCTCTGCAGGACCTTCTGATTGTCCCTCTGGGATCTCTGTGCTCACCTCCCATCTTTTTTTTTTTTGTCAGATCATCTCTTTATTGATATATTTTCTTATGCACCTTAGCTAGCTGGGCACTCGAGAACGCCATTGTTGATATCTATGATGTCACGAGGGTCCCGGCTGTCTACCTTACAGCCCACAGACTGGGTGGTCCCCAGGATCTCCTTAATGGTTCTGGAAAATTTTCTGGCTAAAGAGCGGTGCTGCATCTGTCAGGCAATGTTGACTATCTCACCAAAAGTGATATTTCTGCTGTGTTTAATGTTTTTCTGCTTCTTTCTGTCTCGGTGGCTTTGATGATCAGGGTAGAGGCAGAAGGCACCACCTTAATCTGAGCCTGTCTGTTCTGCATGGTCAGTTTCACAGTAATCCGCAGGCCCTTCCAGTCAGTCACCAGTTGCCTTGGTGATATCATCCCCCACTTTTTTTGGAGACAGACCCAAGGGACCCATCTTGGGGGCCCGGGCAGTTGTGGTGCTGACTTCGCCACCAGTGCACCTCAGGTACATGACTTTGATCTCGTTGGGGTCGAACTTGGGAAGCATGCTGGAGGTAGCTGGTGTCAGATGAACCTGGATTTGGGACGACTGAAGAAAGTTGCTTCTTGGCCGCCTCCTAGCTGAAAGCTCACCTCCCATCTTGTCCCTGAGTCTGCGCCATCCTCTGGGCCTGCCCACCACTCTCCCTTTATGAGCCCTGTGCCAGTATTCAGATGTGTTGCTCCTGTGCATGTGATCCTGACTTGCAGGCCACCTCCCCTCGGCCTGTCACACCAACATGTAAGCCACCACACCCGACTGCCCACAGCACATCTCAGAACTGGCTGCCAGGTTCTTGCCTGATCCTTCACTATAACTTGAATGTA